>CAUYPK010089657.1:0-38537 GCA_963574355.1 Loris lydekkerianus | reverse complement strand
GTCTTGTCTCCCCAGACTCGCCGAGCCAAGTTCCACGGAAGCTGTTCCTCAGCCGCCATCTATAATCCTCTTTCTCAACTTCTGTCTTTCTTACTTTTTCTATTCTTTTTTTTTTTTTTTTTGAGACAGAGTCTCACTCTGTCACCCTGGGTAGAGTGCCATGGGGTCACCATAGCTCACAGCAATCTCAAATTCTTGAGCTCAAGTGATCCTCTTACCTCAGCCTCCTAAGTAGCTGGGACTATAGGAGCCCTCTGCATCATCCAGCAATTTTTTTGTATTTTTCAGTAGAGATGGAATGTCGCTTTTATTCAGGCTGGTCTCTAACTCCTGAGGTCAAGTGATCCACTTGCCGCCGCTTCCCAGAGTGCTAGGATTACAGGTGTGAGCCATTGTGGCCAGCCTCTTTCTTTCTGTAGAGACAGGGTCTCAATCTGGCTCAGCCTGGTCTCTCTAACTCCTGGCCTCAAGTGATTTCTTGTGCTTTGGTCTTCCAAAGTGCTGGGATCACAGTGTGAATCCCTGTTCCCAGCAAGAGTCTTGGTAGATATAGTTAGGATTTTCAGATGTTATTCAGGAAATTTTCCTGATGGGTCCTAAATGCGGTGGCAGGTGCCCTCATGAGAGACAGGGAGATTTGGCACAGACACAGAAGAGGAGGTGATGTGACTATAGAAAGACTGGAGCAACACAACCACAAGCAAAGGATGCTTGGAGTCCCCAGGAGCTAGGAGAGGGAGGATGATACTTCACTGGAGCATCCAGAGGGAGCATCGCCCTGATGATACCCTCTATTTCAGCCTCGTGAAACTGGTTTTAGATGTCTGGTCTCCAGATATGTCAGAAAATGAAGTTCTGTTATTTTAAGGCCCTGAGTTTTTGGTCATTTGTCCCAGTGGGGACCAGAACCTGATGTCATCTCCTTCCATCTAGAAATTACCAACTTTGGGCTCAGTGCCTGTGGTTCAAGCAGCTAAGGGACCAGCCACATACACCTAAGGTGGCAGGTTCGAATCCAGCCTGGGCTGCTGAACAACAATGACAGCTACAAGCAAAAAAAAAAAAAAAAAAAAAAAAATAGCCGGGCGTTGTTGGGCGGTACCTGTAGCTCAAAGGAGTAGCGTGCTGGCCCCATATGCCAGAGGTGGCAGGTTCAAACCCAGCCCTGGCCAAAATTGCAAAAAAAAAAAAAAAAAAAAAAAAAAAGTAGCCGGGGGTTGTGGTGGGCGCCTGTAATCCCAGCTACTTGGGAGGTGGAGGCAGGATAATTGCTTGAGCCCAGGAGTTGGAGGTTGCTGTGAGCTGTGATGCCACTGCACTCTACCCAGGTGACAGCTTGAGGTTCTGTCTCAAAAAAAAAAAAAAAGAAAGAAAGAAAGAAAGAAATTACCAACTTTGGCTTGGTGCCTGTAGCAGAGTGGTTAGGGTGCCAGCCACATGCACCGAGTCTGGTGGGTTCGAACCAGGCCCAAGCCTGGTAAACAGATAACAACAACAACAACAAAACAGCCAGGTGTTGTGGCAGGTACCTGTAGTCCCAGCTACTTGGGAGGCTGAGGCAAGAGAATCACTTTAAGCCCAAGAATTTGAGGTTTCTGTGAACTGTGACGCCTTAGTACTTTATCAAGGGCAGCATAGTGAGACTCTGTATAAAAAAAAAAAAAAAAAAGAAAGAAAAAAGAAAAGAAAAGAAAGAAAGAAAGAATTTACTGACTTTCTTCTCTTTTTTAATTTTTTCTTCAGACAGAGTCTCAAAGTTGTCACCCTGGGTAGAGTGCTCTGGCATCATACCTCACAGCAGCAACTTCCAACTCTTGGGCTCAAGAGATCCTCTAGCTTCAGTTTTTCTATTTTTTTTTTTTTTTGCAGTTTTTGGCCAGGGCTAGGTTTGAACCCACCACCTCCGGCATATGGGGCTGGTACCCTACCCCTTTGAACCACAGGCACAGCCTCACTTTTTCTATTTTTAGTAGAGACAGGATCTCGATTTTGCTCAGGTTAGTCTCGAACTCCTGAGCTCAAGCAGTCTACCCACCTTGGTCTCCCAGAGTGCTAGGATTACAGGCATGAGTCACCGTGCTTGGCCTTCTTTGCTTTTTTTTAACATGGACATTTCTGAAGTCTCATAGAGCCTCCTAGAACGGAGATTCATCTGAACTTCTCATGGCTCAATTTGGAGGAGACGTTTTGGGTGAGAACCCAATAGAGATGACATACAACAAAAGGACAGTTTCTGAAACAGATTGTTGCCTGAATGCCAGTCTCTTGGCACTGCATTCAGGGGTCCTCAGACTTTTTAAACAGGGGGCCAGTTCACTGTCCCTCAGACTGTTGGAGGGCCGGTTAAAAAAAACACAACTATGAACAAATTCCTATGCAAACTGCACATATTTTATTTTGAAGTAAAAAAACAAAACGGGACCAAATACAATCACACCACCGCATGTGGCCCGCAGACCATAGTTTGAAGATCCCTGCATCTGTCTCCACCGATCTTGTATGTTATTAATTTTTTTTAAGCTTAAGTTTTTCATGGAAACTTAGCACCACCATCAGAAGTGGAAAACCAGTACCATACAGTGACAAGTTGACGGCTAGCCATAAAAAGTAATACAAAGTAGCTTGGCGCATGTGGCTCAAGCGGCTATGGCGCCAGCCACATAACCTGAGCTGGCGGGTTTGAATCCAGCCTGGACCCACCAAACAACAATGATGGCTGCAACCAAAAAATAGCTGGGTGTTATGGCAGGCGCCTATAATCCCAGCTATGTGGGAGGCAGAGGCAGGACAATCGCTTAAGCCCAGGAGTTGGAGGTTGTTGTGACACTTTACCCAGGGTGACAGCTTGAGGCTCTGTCTCAAAAAAAAAAACAAAAAAAAAAAAACCCAGTAATACAAAGAAGAGAAAACAATACGAAAAATCTCAGATCAATATAATCACAGCCAGGATGCTGAGACTCATGTTAAATACAGGGGTCTCTATGAAGCTTTCCAGTGGACATTAGGAGAAAGTTTGAACATGAATTGAAAGGAGAATAATTTTACCCATCACTAAGATTCAAAAACCTGGCTCTTGGGGAAATTTTGGTTTATGGGCTCTGATGTCTTATATCTTATAAGCAGAAACTGAGGCATGAGGAATGGTGGGTGAAAAAATTCAGAAGTCTTGGTTTTCATTCAGGTTTCTGGCTCTGCCAGACTGCAGGGATTCAAAGGGGTATCTCTAGGTCTCAGGGGACCAGGCCCAGCTGATTCAAACCCCTGGGGCCAAGAAGCTGACCCCAGGAATGAGTCATGTCTGAGGTCACAGCCCCCTGGGGCATCTTGGGGTGGGCCAAGGCAGGTTAGGGAGGATGCTGCTATCTGCTGAAAACATTCCCAGCCAGTGGCATCACTGTGGCCAAACCCGCGTGGGCAGGTGTGTTTGGAATGTGCCGTCAGGCCTGGATGGCTGGCCCTCTCAGAGCACAGGTCCAGTCCTCACTCTGGCCTGATAGGGAAACCAAAGTTTGAGCATTCGGGTGCTGATGACAGCTTGACTGGAGGCCCTAAAGGCCCAGGTTGGTCTGGGCCCTAAGCCCCTCCAGCTTCATCTTTGCTTCCTCTCCCTAGACCCCACTCTGCTCAAGTTCCATCAACTACCCTAAGGCTGGTTCTTGCCTCAGGGCCTCTGTAGTTGCTTACTTCTGGCTAGAATGTGTTTACCTCAGATATCCTATTCTCACCCTTCACGTGTCAGCTGGTTCCAGGCTAGGAACTCCTCTGTCCAGGCCACAGTTTCCCCTATTTGTAGGTGGGCAATGCCTTCCGCATTTGATTCTAAAGCTCTGTCCATGCCTAATTTTTTTTTTTTTTTTTTTTTTTTTTTTGAGACAGAGTCTCACTACGTCTCCCTCGGTAGAGTGCTATGGTGTCACAGCTCACAGCAACCTCAAACTCTTGGGCTTAAGTGATTCTCTTGCCTCAGCCTCCCAAGTAGCTGGGTGTCCTTGCCTACTTTTGAGTAGGATCACCAGGATGCTAGTGATACATCCAATAGATCCAGACTCCAAGGATTATTTCATTCCATTTGTCATCATCCTTCTTTAGCAAGCTAATCCACTCTTCCTGCTCCATTCTGCCTCTGTTCCCTGCTCCTTTATTTGTGAGACAGTGTCTCACTCTGTTGCCTTGGGTAGAGTGCCATGGCATCATCACTCTCAGCAACCTCAAACTCTTGGGCTCAAGAGATCATCTTGCTCAACCCACCAAGTAGCTGGGACTACAGGCAAACACCATGACGCCTTGCTAGTTTTTTTCTATTTTTTAGTACAGACAGGGTCTAGTTGTTGTTCAGGCTGGTCTCAAACTCCTGAGCTCAAGTAATCCACCTGCCCCCACGTCTCACAGTGCTAAGATTACAGGCAGGAACCACCACCCTGGCCCCTACCTCTTACCTTGGGGGCAGGGAGATTAGTTGGACAGGGAAATAAGGCACCCCAGATCCCCTTGGCTTTTTGGCTGGGAGTAGCATAGACTTGGGCTTTCCTTCCAATCTCCCTAATGTCTTGCTGTGTGTCTGAGCAACTTGGTTGACCTGGATATCCACTTCCTTCACAACAAACTGGAGTAGTAATTGTTGCCACCCTAGAGTTGTAATTGATCAGTGAAGACTGTGGACAGGAATCTTTAAACTGCAAAACGCTGTCCTAGTAATTAGGTGAATAGTCCTTTAAAAAAATACAGGTTCCGAGGATGGGCGGAGGGAGGTGAATGGTGGGATTACACCTGCGGTGCATCTTACAAGGGTACATGTGAAACTTAGTAAATGTAGAACATAAATGTCTTAACACAATGACTAAGAAAATGCCAGGAAGGCTGTGTTAACCAGTGTGATGAAAATGTGTCAAATGGTCTATAAAACCAGAGTATGGCACCCCATTATTGCATTAATGCACACACCTATGATTTAATTAAAAAAAAAAAAAAGAAAGAAACTCTTTAAAATTTCAACCCTATTTTTATATTTTTCTTCACTGTGTTTCCTAAGTAAGTTGGGGGTGGGGGAGAGGATGCATTTTGAATTCTGCCACCTCTCTCTACTCTGTAGCCCTACTTAGCCATTGATGCAGGTGGCTATTGCTCTTAACCGTGGTTCAGAGGCAGCTGAATCATGAAGCTTCTAAGAAAATCGATGCTGTAGTGACAGTTGGAATGAATGCCAGTATGACAGAGTGATTTTGTGATATGGTCTTGGAGCTTTATTCTTCCTGCCTATTAGCTAATACAGGATCCTAATTAGCCATTAACATGCTCTCACCTTGACTCCAAACTATAGAAGCGTATCTTACTGCGTTTCAGAGAATGTAACTGCTAGTTACCTTTTTACTTATTATGTTTTATATATTTCCAAGTGCATTGAATATTCCCCTTTGTACATTTCTGCAATAGAGCTGTATGCTCCCTGGGAATCAGATCTCTTTCAACCTGACTTCACTTGCCTGTAGATTTTTATTCATTTATTTACTTATTTTTAAACCAATACTATATACAGATAAATTTTGACATGCTACAGTCTTACCATTAAAATGTTCTAGGAGAATCATGCAGGAAGCCAACTTTTTATGGAGATTAAAGAAGCAGAAGTTAATAGATTGCATGAGTTATGAGATGATATTATGACTTTTGTTTTAAGATAAGTCAGAATTTTAAGAAGGGCCAGCCTATTGGGAGTGCTTTAAGGGGTCTGTGGTTTTCCTGGGAATACATACAAGTGTCCTTTTCTTTTTCTTTCCTGTTTCTTGACACATTTCCCTTGAAAGGGAGACCTGGTTCATTTTACTCTATCTTCCAATGCAGAGTCAGCTTATTCCTGTCACATGTCTAGTGTCTCTGAGGGTGACACTTGCTGAAATCCAAAATCATTGAGCTGTCCTGGATCTTACAGTTGTAAGTAGATTGTACCTTGTTTTGCTCCAAGTGTCTTGAGTGATTTGGCTGTTAAACCAGCAGAAACCTTTGTTTTCTTAGTTTCCCATAAAGGAAATAAAGGTGAGAAAATAATGATTTCCTGGATAATTCAAAGACAAGATTTAACACACAAATCCCCAACATGCCACTATACCAGGACTTCCAAATCAGCTTATGTTATAACTCAGCATGATAATTGTTAAACTCACTTATTTTTAAACAGCTTTTGTATGTGATACATGTTAGGAGAGCCGGAAGAGAGGGACTTTTACCGCCATTCTTGAATGTAACATATGTATTTCTGAACTCTTACCTGGAGTATTGCATTCGTTTGCTCACTGTTGATTCACACAACCCTTAAACTACAAGCTTTTTGAGGACAGGAAACCTTTCTCATGCATTTTATATTCCTAGAAAATAGTGTTTCTTTTTTTGTATGATTTTTTTCCTCCATATCTTTATATTGCCAGTATTATGACTTAAGTAGATTTATTGATTTTAGAGATAGTTTCTTGCTATGTTGCCCAGGCTGGATTCTAACTCCTAGGCTCAGGCAATCCTCCTGCCTCAGCCTCCCAAGTAGCTGGGACTATAATCATATTCCACTGTGCCTGACTTTGTTTACTTGTTTTTTAACCTAACTTCATCTAAATCACTAATAGTCATGAAATTATAGGGTCATTGTGCTGTATCTTCTTTTAATACATATTTGCAAGAAAATTCCAATTAGATAAGATTTTATTTGTGTACTACTTGAAATCACCTCCCGTACCCCACCTGCACAGCCTCACATTTAGTCACTATTGTTTAATTGTGGAGGGGAAGTAGTAAGATTCAGGGACTTAGTATGTCAATCGCTCATGTGTATTTTCTGCATTAATCCTTGTAATGATCCAATGAGGAAGATGTCTCCACTTTATACATGGAAAAGTCAGGGTCAGAAAAGTCAAAGAACCTTCTTAAGGCCAAATAGTTTAGTAAAAATTAGAGCTGGGGTATTAACCTAGGTGCATCTGTCTTCCAAGTACAGTTTCTGCTACATGTTGCGGACTCCCAGTAATTCTCTAATGAACCTTGTGCATTCCTACCATGGTCTGCTTTCCCATTGATTGTTTTTTCTCTTTGGCTGGAAGCGCGATGCCACTGACTGTGATTTTCCTCTGGAATTGCATTTTGCACCGTTTTGAAAGTTGTCATTACCACCTTCCTTTTAAGGTTTGTATGAAAGGGAGCTTCTTAGCACTGCAGAGAGCAATATGCTAGTTTTTGATTTTTTTTTAAAGAATCACTAATTAACAGTTTAGAACAAATATTAAGTTTTTCATTTGTGTGAGAAGTATCCTCTCTCTCTCACTCTCTCTCTGTGTAGTTTCATTCTATTATGGCCTAAATCATGTTATACTTTGGAGGTAAAGCCTGGAGATGGTTTGATTCTTATCCAAAATGAGTGCCTGAACCCTGTTTTCAGCATACATGTATAATTATCTCACCTTTGCCTGGTTACCTCTAATTATGGAATCTCACGGTTTCCTTTTTAACTGTTACTGAGAGACAAAAGAGGGTGAGGCAGCCATCATCTTTCAGTACTAATTTCTTAGTATTTAAAAGTTGCAAGGTCGCCTCATGTTTGCCTGTATTCAGTTTATTCATTTTGGTGATAAAGTTGTAAAAATATTCTCTGTCGTTTGACAAATTCAGAAAACATTTTCTGTTTCTCCTTAAATCATTCAGTTCCCATTTCAGACAATCATTAGGGTTTCATTTTCATTCAGCTGGATAGTGAACCCAGAGATTGTTTAATGGGATCACTTACATTGATGGATGGCTTAATATTTGGAAGATAGCACACAGTAGCACTTTTAGGAGAATAATCGGGACTGGCATGCGAGGGATGCAAACTGCTCAAGTTCAGAATCAGAGCTAGTGTAAGTGCCGTTTTGTGTAACTTCTCTTTAGCTTTCAGCTGACCACTTTATACTTCCTTTTTCCTATAACACCCCCAGCCCCCATTATATTTCTTCTTGGTTTCTTTTCTGACTTATTTTCCAAATTTACATCTTCCAAATTATAGGGAATGGGGAAATAGAGGAACTGGATGCCTTCCTTTTGAGTATAGAGCTGCTGCTCTGGTTTGGAATAGAGAGGGGCTCCTGGGCCCCAGGAATCAGTGTGTATTGAGGGTTGGAACTGGTGTATCTTCATACCTGACTTTAAAAAGGTTCTTCAGAATAGAGAACCAAGAGATAAATCCAGCTACATACCGTTATTTGATCTTTGATAAGCCAATTTAAAACATCCAGTGGGGAAAAGATTCCCTATTTAACAAATGGTGCTGGGTGAACTGGCTGGCAACCTGCAGAAGACTGAAATTGGACCCGTACCTTTCACCATTGACTAAGACAGACTCTCATTGGATTAAGGATTTAAACTTAAGACATGTCAAACTTTTTAGAAAACAAGTGTATGGTGCCCCATGATCGCATTAATGTACACAGGTATGATTTAATATTAATTAAAAAAAATTAAAATTAAATTAATCCTCAGAAAAATGGATTTTTCTCATTCAACTCAGAAGAAAATATCAGTAGGTACATGCCTAGCTGCAATGACTTTAGACAGAAAAAAAGAGCACCAGCTTATCCACAGACACACACACATCATCCTCAACAACAAATTATCCCCCAGAACATCATCCTTTGCACAATGACTGTTAGAAGGAAGCTCTGTTACCTGAACTCATGCAGAATAAATATACCAAAATAATTGAATGTCATTATTTATGGTGTGACTCCTGCAATGAATAAATAAAAGGTAAAAATTCTTGAGAAGGGCAAATTATTTTAGTGTGTGATAATTAGTCTCTGTCCCTTCTTTGAAACAAGTTATATACCAAGAGTGTACATGTTCATCCAGCTGGTATAAACAGAGTTCAAAGTAAAAAGTAGACAATGAGACTTTAACTTCATACCAAGAAGTACTTACAGAGTGGAGTCAAAATTATAAACACAGAAAAGTGAATGCAGACCCTCCAAATTCAAAGGAGAGTTTTTATTCTAGTAGAGAATAGTTTGACAGTTACTCTTGTGGGAAAGGTCAGGAGACACAGCACAATCTTGTTTACAAAGCCCACACATTCCCATCTACTAGCTATTGAATCTGTCATGTAATGGAACATTCATGGTCCCTGAACTTCAATCAACTCAGCATTGGTGCTTTTTGTCAGTTGCCAGACTGACCCCAACATCTTTAGAAAATTGCTACTTGGCCAGCATGACTTCTGATGAACACATTACAACTTCAAAACACTTGTCAGACTAATCACCATGTAACGCATCTTAAGTCAGATGGTTTTCATATGCTCAGAACAGATTCCCTTTCTAAAGCTAGCTTTATGAAACCCTCTGCCATTGTGAACCAAACAAGTGATTTCACTTGCCTCTTCTTCCATCAGATGAAGGGGAAATTAATAATAAGAGATTAGGAAAGAATGAATTAAGACTTACATGGAGCTGCTTTTCCCTTTCCACTTGTCTTTCCTTTGAAGTTTATAGCAGGTGGAAAAGTCCTTCACACCCATAAAATTGATGGAGAAAATCAGAAACACATTGAGCTATTAATTTGTCACATATTGGATTTAGGTCTAAGCAAGAACCTGTTCTCCTCAAATATTGGTTGCACACCAGACTAGCAGGAAGTTTTGCATGTTCACTCAGGCATAGGGGCTAGTCTTTAGGCTAAAATAAGCTGGAATGTTCCAGCAACTGTAGGCTAACAATCACCCAAATGCACACTAATGTGACTGATGAAAGTTCTCAGCAAGAAGCTCGCTGCCTGTGGTGGGCTAAGGTGCCCTCCACATACACCTGAGCTGGCGGGTTCTAATCCAGCCCAGGGCCTGCCGAACAACAACGATGGCTGTAACCAAAAAATAGCCAGGCATTGTGGCGGGTGCCTATAGTCCCAGCTACTTGGGAGGCAGAGGCAGGAGACTCGCTTAAGCTCAGGAGTTGGAGGTTGTGTGAGCTGTGATGCCATGGCACTCTCCCCAGGGCAACAGCTTGAGGTTCTGTCTCAAAAAAAGAAAAAAAAAAAAAAAAAAAAAAAAGAAAGAAAAGAAAGAAAGAAAGTAAGTAAGTTAATTCTCAGCAAGAGGGCAGAAAACACTTACCATGAGAATGACAGTGGTCCGGGAGGCAAATCAGTGACAAGGTTCAAGCTGCCTTCCAGGCTGACCACTCCAATTACAACTGGGTTGGCATTCCAGGAGGCAGTGACAGATGGAATGTGGCAGATCTCTAATTGTTTAAATCATTAAGTCATGGGCCACCTGCATTATACCTAGAAGGGAACCTCCTGGAGGCCTTCAGCAGTTTCTCACAAATCTCAGGACTGTTTCCTGAGAAATAGTCATTTCATTTAAAAAGTGGTGCTTTGAAGCTAGTTATCTATTTAGCCACCCTACTTGTAAGTTGTTTTTTTTTTTTTGTCTGTTGTGCATTCCCACCTTTTTCTTTTCCTTTTTCTTTCCATTCCTGCCTGTACATTAGCGGTGATGTCCACTGCAATATTCTTGCACAGCACCACTGGGTAGGACACCTGTCAATAATGTCACACAACCAGACATAACTTGATTGTCAACATTGCCAGTTCTCTTAAAAGAGACATCACTTATCGGTAAGCACAAGAGACTGAGGCTAACACATGGGCCATTGTGATGAAGAGAACTATGCCATTCTTTCTCATGATCTTATAGGGCAATCAGACAAATTTGTCTTCAGAGATGTTTACCTTTTTGCAGTTTTTTGGCCAGGGCCAGGTTTGAACATGCCACCTCCAGTACGTGGGGTCAGTGCCCTACTCCTTGAGCCACAGGTGCCACCCATCCTCA
The DNA here is from genome assembly GCA_963574355.1 of Loris lydekkerianus. Classification (NCBI taxonomy): domain Eukaryota; kingdom Metazoa; phylum Chordata; class Mammalia; order Primates; family Lorisidae; genus Loris; species Loris lydekkerianus. Next base: position 27,700 of record CAUYPK010089657.1, on the reverse strand, counting down.
GAGATTTTTATTAATCACATGAATAAAAGATTGCATGTAAAGACAGGGTTGTTTGTTTTTGTTTTTTTAATAGTAGCTGAAACTTTCCACACACAATTTCTTTTTGTGGATATTTCACACAAATTTTGTTAAGGAAATAGTAGACTATTTCTCTCATCTCTTATACCCTTTTTATCACACGGTATTTATTTTCACCTAAGAAACAAAGACTTTACTTGAGTACCACAAACACTTATTTCTGCTGACAATCATTGTTAAGGGTGACTTTGGCTGTGAAACTCATGGTTGCCAAAAAGATTAGTAAGTTGTACAAGAGATGCTTGGTGTACAGCAATTTTGTCATGAAAATGTATCATCTATGGTCATAAAATAGCATACAAATCTCAGTTACTATTACAATAGAACTAAAGGGTATTAAACATTTGAAATAATCTATTGTTTATTAGAATTGCAAAAAAATAAAATGTTCAAGTTTGAGCTTTCATGCTGCCCCTAAGAAATGTTTTCTTTGGAACTTATGGATTTGCAGTCATTACTACATAAATCATAGGACACATCTAGCACAAAACAAAAATTTCAACAGTAACATTTAGATGTGTTTCAGAGGTCTGACCCTCATCCAATCAATAAATTTCCCAGATGCCAAAAAGAACCATCCGGATCTTCACAGAAGCAAAACCAATCTTCCTCATCTCTAAACTTGGTCCTGAACAGACCCGGAAGGACACAGGAGTTGCAGTGCTTGTAACAACTGAGTTCCCACCAAGATGAAAGCAGTGGCTGAAACACCCAGAGTTTGCCCTAAATTACCACTTTTCAACACAGACCCTCAAAACCAAATGGAGAAGTAAAGTTAAGGGAATGAGTAATAGCACCCAGCAGAAGAGAATGAGCACCCGGCTCACCGGGGGAGGTGAGTGTCACCAAGAATGCAACTGAAAGATGCAAGGTTTAGAAAGGTAACTCTGAACCTAATGTCAAAGGAGAAATATTTCATAAAGTGAACACATGATGCTCACCCAAATGGAAGATGAAAAGGCATTCATGATTTTATTCAGCGGAAGATGAGAGTGTGTACATGATTGTATTTAGCTGATGAAATAGTCAGATGTGACATTTGGTTCAAAGGGAAAATTCAGTGGAGAGATAGATGTAGACAGATGATAGATTCAGAGAGATTGATAGAACACATAGTAAAATTGCTTTAGATAGATTGATAGGGAAGTTGATAGATAAACATGGAGACAGTAAGGATTGCCAGTGGTAGAACACATTTAGAAATACAGAGGTAAGGTCAGTTCCACCTTCCTTTCCTGTTTGCTCTGCCCTGGTCTGTGGAGAACAAAAGGAAAAGAATAAGAGGCTGAGACTTGTTTTTCTCACGCCTCTTCTCTAAGAGGCTCAGACATTTGTTATCCAAGAATAATGTGCCTCTCCATTTTAACAAATAAAAATGCATTTCTCTTGTCAAAAAAAATAAAAAATACAGAGGTTGCCACAATAATGTATGCATATTTTAAGAAAAAACAACAACAACAACAACTGTATTCAATTTGTAATACTGAAGCAACATTGGACTTCTTCAATTACAAGCAGTACTCAACATGACCTGTATTCATTCATCTTTTCTTATTAGCGTGTAGTATTACAAATTTAATATATTTTTTCCTTTGTTAAAATGTATATACATTTTTTGTACTCTCTGCAGATGAAAAATGGCATATTCATAAGGAAAGCATCAAGTATATCCTTCTAGACACAACTCAGGTGCATTTGCATGGGTAAGAATTATCTGAAGTATTATTAACTTGGTATTATTTGCAGAGCAGGAAATACTTCCCAGATAATGAATAGGGGCCAGGATCATAAAAAATGCAATAGAGAGGAAACCAATCTTTTCCTTTGCCCATTTTGAAGTCTGTCACAGTTTTTCCTAACTTTGATAATTGGATTTTATCATTATATTTTAACATTAGAAATATCATTGTATTTTAACATTAGATTTTCAAAAATTAATTGTAATTTATTTATGTGCAGTTTTTTAAACTATAGTTACCATTCTTTCTTTCAACCATTCCCTGCAAGATTATCACTAATGCTCTATACACCACACTGGAAATTGTTCACTTTTGTCTGAGTTTGAATACCTTAAGGTATTTCTTTGACTTGATAAAGAAATGCAATTTTATTGCTTTGTTTTGGTCATGGAGTGGCCTAGAGTAGAAACTGACACATGACAGCAACAGGCCAAATCTAGATTGTCACTTGTTTCTGTTCAGTGTGCTTAGAAAGGTTCTCACCTTTCTCAAGAAATAAATAAAATTTTATCATGTGAAAATTACATGAAATTTAAATTTCAGTGTCCATAAACAAATTGTGGACAGTTGAGACAGAACTACTCATTTGTGTCCACAAATGGATATTTGTGGACAACAGCAGAGCTCAGCAGTTGCAACAAAGGCTTCTAGGCTTCAAAGATGGAAATATTTACCATGTGATCTTTACAGAAATCTTTTGCTGACCTAGAGCACTGATGCAGAGTTAGGAAAGGGTGACAGGGTTCAGTACACACTACTCCAAAATATTCCATCTTGCACATTAAAAAATAGCAGAAGCAGCAAATTCTTCCAGACTGCTTCCCCAGCACATACACATATTCACACTTCTCCCCTGAAGCAGGCCAGGAGACCCTTGGGTGAGAGGTGTACTTATCTCTGAAAATGGAGAATCTGAACAAGCAGGCCCAGCCCAGTTTCCTTGGCTTAGTATGTGGCTGCCAATGCCACATGCCCTTGGCCCTGCTGTATTCCATCTTGAGTATCCACTCACCATCAAACCAGCATAAACACACACAGATGTAATCATTTCTTTATGAAGGGTCCTGTGTCACCTAACACCTATTAAATAAGTGTTTATGCTTTTCTCTTGCTAACTTATGTGTTGGTATAGAAACTTAAGCCATGGACATAGGATGGGTAGAGAGGACAGTTTTATTCTTCCTGGAGAAACAAACACAAAGAAACAGGCATATTGACGCAGATCATTAACATATATTGACTTCCACACTGTGACTAAATACCAGGGTATTTTTTCCATCCATTCAACTCTCCAGTCAATGCTCCAAAATCATTTCTAAGCTGATCTTTAATGAAATTATGTACAATGAATGGAAAGAGGAATCTAAAAATAAACCACTTCCTCTGAAGTGGAGGCTGTCTCTGAATGAACAGATCATTGCTTAAGGCTTCAGGGTCCTGAATTACACAATGAAAAATTACACTGGAGTATTCCCAAAGTCTCTTTAGCTTTATTATCCATTCCTCCAGTTGCCAGAGTCATTCAGTTTCAGTACTGTGACCCACCTAATGCACACTGTCATCCCCAGACCCATGCGTCTGCGACCTAGCCAAGCATTTCTCTCTTTGTCAGATAATTCTACCCAAGTGAGAACCATATAAGTTATGAACTTGAATACCAAATACACAGTGAGCAGAACCTGCTAGAGAGGAGTCCCTCAAACACCAGCTGCTGCTGGAGAAACGCAATGACTTAGAATTGGGGTAGAACTGAGCGTCAGCAAAGGGAAAAGTGGAAACAGATGCTAAAGGTGCACAGAGACTCTACTGGGCATATTTGGTATAGAGTAATTTACTATTAAAGAGAAAGGTTCAATAGGTCTTTAAGATAATGCACATTGTTGAAATTTAAAAGTATTAATTGGAATGAAAATGTATCACATTTTATTAGCCTGATTTACAACATTCTAGTAATACTTCATTCCAAATAGTATTTAGGATGGTTTGGTCTAAAATATAAAATTATGATAAAAATTGATTAGAAAGATCAATTATTTAGGTAAAATAGAAAAACATATATTCTTCTTTTTTCATTTATTTTTGAGAAAGAGTCTCACTGTCACCCAGGCTAGAGTGCCATCATGTCAGCCTCACTCACAGCTACCTCAAACTCCTGGCTCAAGCAATTCTCCTGTCTCAGCCTCCTGAGAAGCTGGGCCTACAGGTAGCCACCAAGATGCCCAGCTGATCTTCCTGTTTTCAGTGAGATTTCCTCATCTTTGCTCAGATACATAATCAGAAAATTGTGTCATCTACCTTACTTCTGCACCTTCTTACCCTGTCGCAGCACTCTGTTTGAAATGTTTTTTTAATGTCTTTGATACGTATGTAATACAATTTGGGGGACAGTGATGCAGGCTTAAGTGCACCTTTGCTGATCCATGAAGTGATTACAGAGGCATTATCAAATATGTTCGGGCCTGAATATTTCCATATGAGAAATGGCGTTACTCTGGCTCATTAAGAGGAAAATCTACACAATACTTCAAGAATCCCCGTAGAAATGCAGACTGTTGATTTTCTGCACAGCTGTCCAGTTGTCATTACATCCAAAGGAAATAAACTCTGATTAGTATGTAAGGTACCCTCCCAGAAATACATAGTTAGTAAGACCACCTTTAAACTTCTGTCAGCTTTGTAATACATTCCAGAGTTTCTGCTGGATTCAGCTGTGAATTACTGATTCATTCTTGCTCTCAGGCAAATGGGATTGATTTCTTTACTTTTGAAATTCAAAGTCTCTTGTGCCAGCCTTGATCACTCAATCTCAAAATATGGTTTAGCAATTTGTGGTCCATGGTGGTACACAGTTCTTTCATTGCAATAATTTGAAAAATAGTTCAAATGAACCTCTTCCATTCAAATTCCTTTTAAGTCTATAAAAGCTAATTTATTTTTTAGTGGTATGTACAGAAAGTGGGTGTTTAAATATAAGGTAATAGTGACACAGCAAGTGATCATTCACATAAAACCCAACCAAACTGGAAAGAAACAACACTTAGGAACTTTAGTCAACCCCATGACACTCTTCACTGTGTGCAGTGGTGACATAAACAAGTTACCCAAATTCCAGTTGAAGAATAATAGATATAACTGATACTGGAAAATGTCCCATTAGAGCAAATGCTTAGGATATTACATAAAAAGAGGACACAGACTATAACCAGACACCTCATTTGCACCTAAGGTCTAGAGAGTTAGGAGTAAGAAAAGCTTATCTTCCCCCTAATTCTTTCAAATTCCCCTAAGAATTCTGTTCTATTTTTAAATAGCATTCACATGTGTTAAACCACACACTGTGTACATGGTTGTTAGAATACCTCACTGTAACAAGGCTTTTGGTTCAGAAATATTATTCTACAATCATTTATTTTATGTGTTTGAAAGATCTTTCAAAATAATAATGCTCTTCATAAATATATTCTTTTAATATTATTATATATTCCTTAAGTTAAATTTTGATCATAAATAAAAAGAGTATTTCAATTTGGGGGCTGAACTTAGGGTTCATGAAATAAATCTTGACAAATACATATTATCTGATCCCAAAGTTGCTCTAATATTTTTAGCAGACATTGTAAACTTTATGCATTTGCATAATACGATTATAAAACCTACTTTGGACTGGAGTAAGAGTGTGTGTATACATGTACAAAATAGACATGTATATACATGTACAAAAGAAAAAGATTGATGTTTTGGGATTGAGGTAAGAAATGTATTCTCCTAAACATAGAAAAGAACAAAGTGACAAAGATCACACTATTTGTGTGCAGCAAGGAATACTCAAAGGTGAAAAGAAGACTGTTTAAATCAAGAATGAAATTATTTTACCAGCAGTTCCTACAAGCAAACCTAAATGCACACAAAGTAACTTACGTGTAGCAAGAAAGCATTAAAAATTTGGGCTTTTTAAAAATTATTAAATCATAGCTGTGTACATTAATGTGATAATGGGGCATAATACACTAGTTATATATACCATTTGACATATTTCATCACATTGGTTAACATAGCCTTCCTGGCAATTTATTAGTTATTGAGTTAAGACATTTATATTCTATATTTACTAAGTTTCACATGTACCCTTGTAAGAAGCACCATAGGTGTAATCCTACCAATCACCCTCCCCCTCTGCCCAGCCTCTCCCCTTCTTCCTCTTTCTCTTCCCCTTCCTCATATTCTTACGTTATAACTGTTATAGCTTTTGTATGAAAGCCATAAATTAGTTTCATAGTGGGGCTGAGTACATTGGAGACTTTTTCTACCATTCTTGAGATAATTTACTAAGAAGAGTATGTTACAGTTTCATCCATGTAAACATGAAAGAGGTAAAGTCTTCATCTTTCTTTAAGGTTGCATAATATTCCATGGTGTACATATACCACAATTTATTAATCCATTCCTGAATCAATGGGCATTTGGGCTTTTTCCATAACTTAGCAATTATAAATTGGGCTGCAATACACATTCTGGTACAAATAGTGATTTTTTTGTCTTCTGGGCATATACCCATAAAGGAATTATAGGATCGAATGGCAAATCTATTTTTAGATCTCTAAATGTTCTCCAAACATCTTTCCAAAAGGAATGTATTAATTTGCATTCAATAAAAGAACAAGTGATCCCATTGCAGGCTGGGCAAGGGAGTTGAAGAGAAACTTCTCTGAAGAAGACAGGTGCACAGCCTACAGACATATGAAAACATGCTCATCATCATTAATCATGATAGAAATGCAAATACATGCACATTTTATATTTTATTTTATATTTATTTATTTATTTATTTTTCATATTATTTTTTAATTTTTTTATTTTAGTAAATCATAGCTGTGTACATTGATATGATCATGGGGCATCACACACAAGTTTCACAGACCGGTTGACACATTTACATCACACTGGTTAACATAGCCTTCCTGGCAATTTCCCAGTTATTGTGTTAAGACATTTACAACTCACATTTACAAAGTTTCTCATATACCTTTGTAAGATGCACGGCAAGTATTCTCACCAATCCCCCTCCCTCCACTTACCACCCTCCCCATCCCCCTTTTCCCCATCCCTCTTTTCCTAGGTTGCAATTGGGTTATAGCATTTATGTGAAAGCCCTAAATTAGTTTGACAGTAGGGGTGAGTACATTGGATACTTTTTCTTCCATTCTTGAGATACTGTACTAAGAAGAATAAGTTCCAGCACCATCCATGTAAACACAAAGGAGGTAAAGTCTCCATCTTTCTTTAAGGCTGCATAATATTCCATGGTGTATGTATACCACAATTTATTACTCCATTTGTGGATCGATGGGCACTTGGGTTTTTTCCATGACTTAGCAATTGTGAATACGGCTTCAATAAATATTATGGTACAAATATTGTTGTTATGATATGAATCATGAATCGTGATATGATATACCCTCTTCTGGGTATATGCCCAGTAGAGGAATTACAGGATTGAATGGCAGGTCTATTTTTAGATCTTTAAGTGTTCTCCATATATCTTTCCAAAAGGAATGTATTAATTTACACTCCCACCAGAAGGGTAATAGTGTTACATTTTCTCCACATCCATGCCAACATCTCTGGTCTTGGAATTTTGTGATATAGGCTGGTCTCACTGGAGTTAGATGATATCTCAAAGTAGTTTTTATTTGCATTTCTCTGATAATTAAAGATAATGAGCATTTTTTCATATGTCTGAAGGCTGCGGGACTATCTTCTTCAGAGAAGTTTCTCTTTATATCCCTTGCCCAGCATGCACTGGAATCTCTTATTCTTTTCTTGCTAATGTATTTGTGTTTTCTGTGGATCTGGTTATTAAATCTTTGTCAGAGATATAACCTGCAAATATCTTCTCCCATTCTGAGGGTCAAGCTCTGATTCTTAGGCCATGCCTAGAATTAGAAATACATACAAGGGTTGGGAGAATGGCCTTCCATCATTATTAAACTTTTTTTTGTAGAATTTTAATTTATCTACTCTATTTTTGTGTTTATGACACATCTTCTCTTTATTTGTTTTCTTTCTAAATATGTATAAGAGGTTTGACTATTAAGTTTGCAAACTTGTCATTGTGGGCTTACATTGCCAGCACTGTACAAACAACTCAGTAATGTTTTAAAAACTTGGTATATCAGTGTCTCACAATTGTGTTAATGTTGACATGTGGTGGTGTTTAGCTGAATGACCTTCATTAATGTTCTCACTGCATATTTTTGTCTGCTGTATAATGACATCTCTGAGGGTTATTCCAGAAAAAGAGTTCCAAAATTGTTTCAAAGGGTGGATGAGGTGCTGGCATCAGTGCATAGGCTCCCCAGAAAAGTACCTCATATATATTTAAGTTAATACAATTTGTTAAATTCTTTCAGAATAGCTTCAATTCTTCTTTGCTCTTACCAGATGCATATGCCCATTTCCATACTAGTAATTTTCAATTTAAGTTAAGTTAAGTTATATGTAATATTTAAATTTTTCATCTTTCTCATTGCTGGTGAGTTTAAACATATTTTCATATCCTTGATAGCTTAGGGTTTCTTTCTCTTTTCTGTAAATTTCCACTTCAAAATCCTCCCCCGCCCCCCCCCCACACACATATACACACACTCACATATATGTATACTTTGTGTTCAAGCTCTATTAAAGTTTTCTCTACTAAAGATTCATTTCACTTGAAGGCATAATTTTCTTAACTCTCATTATTCTTTTGACTGACATTCTCTTTTATTTCGTTTCTAAGTTGACAAATTTCTTCTGATTTGGAAGAATCAGCACTGTTATTACCTCTTATGGGAAGCATTTTTTGACATCTAGGCAGGATATTTTTGATGGAAACAAGAGTAACAGAATGTAGGGCTACTATATTTTGTGGGGGAGCATACCATGTGCTACTAAAATTGCTACTGTAGTGGAAAATAAAACATTTTTCCTTACAATTTTTCCAAGAAAATTTTTCACAGTTTCTGTTAAGATCTTTAGTTTATATAGTCACATGCTCAAATTCCAATTATCAAATAAAGACAAATGCTATGCTATGATTATTATTTCCAGTGCTGCAGTAAAGACCTACCTTTCACCAAAGGGCTACAGTATTGTTCAGAAATTCCTTGGCTGAGGCCCCAGTTATTTTGATAGTATCTCTGGAAAAAGCTGCATAACAAAGGTAATTCACTGAAGTCCACTTAAGAGAATTACTGGTAAAATAATAAAACATTTATTGAAATCAATTATTTCTGCCCAAACCTCTGAATTATAACTTTAACTATCAAAGAAATTGCTGCTGCTAAATGATTAAAATAGATTTTAAACAGGCATCTCTGAAAAGTCTTCAATTACAGTCACATTTGAATTACTGGAAATGCTACTCACCACCCTCATATGTTGGCATTTGAACACCATGTTAAATTTTAATGTGGACTGAACAGCGCAAAAGATAAATATCAAAAAAGGAAAGTTTGTTTACTATTCATGGATTTTTTTTCTTGCCATGGTGACAAGAAGAGTATCTTACCAGTATTTGTGGTCCATAAGAAGATAATTGGTCAGTGTCCAGTAATAATTCATGACAAAATTGAGTTGAATTAAACTGAAATATACTTACTGGGAAGGATTTCTATAGATCTATAGAAAGCACCAAGGATATTCCCCATATTAAAAGAATTGCAATTGAAATGGACTGATAAAATACATACTTGAAAATTCCATGTCCAACATAGGAATGTAAATCCTAAGTATTAACAGTCTGCAAAAATTTATTTGTGGAAAAGACTGTCCATTACATATTAATGTGGTTAGAAAAGGGCTCATGAAAAAGTGGGGATTAAAATGGAGAACACTATTATTCACTTTCTTTGAACTAAATTTACGATTGTTTGATATTTCTGTGAAGTATTAGTGAATTGGAGAAAGTTTTTTCATTTTCTAGACACCTTATCTGAAAGCTTTAAAAACATTTGGTACCAAAAAAATGGTGTAACTCTGAAAAAGGTAAGCTTTTGTTTTAGATATTCTTAAATTTGAGACCCATCACTAACATTACTTTGTAACCTCAGATTTATTGTTTAACACAATTTGTCTTCAGTTACTTTATTTGGAAATTTGGAATTACAAAACCAAATCTTACCTTGTAAGTTTACTATGAACATTGAATTAGGTAATTCATCTAAATCACATCTTGAGTCATAGTAATTGTTCACTAAGGGCTATATGTCTTGTTGATCTTTTTCATACCATGTTAAATCCCAACACCCACAATAGCACTCCTTTGATAGGGGAAGCTCAATAAATTATGTGTCATAAATTAATGTCTGAAGTGACAAAAAATTTATGCAGATGAAGTCACCCCAAGGATAAAGAGAATATGAACCAGGGTATTAAAATCACTGTATGAATTTCTGGAAGGCAAACACATCTTTATTTACTTCAATTTCCCCCAATTGTCTTAGCATATTGAGACAACACATTAAGTACCGTATACACTCGAGTATAAGCCGAGTTTTTTCGGCACAAAATTTGTGCCAAGTTCGGGTTTTTCGGCACAAATTTTGTGCCGAAAAAACTCGGCTTATACTTGAGTATATACGGTAATTACATAAAGGATTAGGAAAAACACTAGCTATTTTTAAAATTTTGTTATGAAAATGTGCCATGTACGCCAGGTATGGTGACACACATCTGTAATCCTAGCACTCTGAGAAGCCAAGGTGAGCGGATTGCCTAAGATCACAGTTTTGAGACCAGCCTGAGCAAGAGTAAAACCCTGCCTCTAAAATTAACTGAGAGTTGTGGTGGGCCCCTGTACTCCCAGCTACCCAGGAGCCTGAAGCAAGAGAAACACTTAAGTCCAAGAATGTGAGGTTGCTTTGAGCTATAATGCCAAAGAACTCTACTGAGGTTGACAAAGTGAGACTCTGTCTCAAAAAAAAAAAAAAAAAAGTGCCCTGAGTGATAAAATTAATTTCTATTGATTAACTATCTGCTATGTCCTTCATACTCCAGATAAGTCTTTTAAATGTATCAGGAATGGGAGGAAATTAATAAAAAACTGCATTAGAATTTATATTTTAGGGGAAAAAGTTACAACAGGGAAGTATAGATAAACATTTAGCCTAGGAAATGCAAAAGCAGATGCATGGTAGACAGTTTATAGACTGGTGATTTCAGAGTGATATGTTCAAGTAGAATATTTCAGAAATAAATCCCAATCAGACTAGAATTCAAGAGAACCAAAAGAGAACCAAATTTGTAGAAGATTAAAATGTCCTTTCCCAGATATCCAAAGGGAAGTATACAGGTCATGAAAGATCTAAGGATCAAGAAACTTGTGTAAATGCAAAGCATTTGTTCAAGATGTGGCAGGATATACAAATAAAGATACAAGTGTGACAAGCTGCATTTAAGGAAGAGAAATCTACTTCGGGGGGCAGTGAAACTAGTAGTCAACACAAAATTCAGTATGAGAAACTTTGTTTCTTTAGATTTCTCCCAAGTTCACAGTAGACAAAAATTAATTGTCAAAACCAATTTCTAGAGAAATAAAGTACCAAGTTACCAAGGCATTGGGTAACTGAGTATAAAGTGAAACAAAAGATGAGCAACTGGGATAACTGAATGAAAAAGGAGCAATCTTTACATTCCCTGCTTTAGTTCCAATTAGAGAGATGAAGTTGTTTCTATAAAAGAGGTCAAAGTCCCAGAAATAAGAACAAAGGAGATTTTTGTAGTAGACATTAAAAAAATAAAACCTGCAGTTATCATTTCATCACCCTTAATCTTTGTTAAAAATTTACCCTTGATAATTTTCACTATAGATTGTTGCCAAATTATATAACCAAAATTTATATAACTAAAATGGAGATTTAAGAGGCCACAATTTATATTATCAAAATTGCTAAGTGATGAAAACCCTGATTCTAAGATTTATCTTCAGGTAACAAATTTCTTTTTTAAAAGACCTTCAATATCACTTTTGCCATCTCAAAATTCTCATTATTATTTTCTTCTGTTTATATTAATTTTAACTTCAGATTAATATAAAAGTACAGAAGTTTAGTTTTCCTTCTTTTTACTTCTAAAGTATAGTTTAAGTTGTAGTTGAGCCCTTCACCTGGGGGGTATGCTGTATAACCTTACATTGTGAGAAAAAGTATAATAAACAAGCTAAAATAAGGAAAGAAATAAACAAAACAAATCACTATGTTGACTACCTAACAACAAGACCAAGTACTTACCGAAACAGGTAAGTACTAGTTAGCTCTGTGAGCAAGGTTTACTAGCTCTTTGGGCTTATGTTTTCTCATCTATACTGCCTAACTCTTACATAATATTAAGAATACAAAAAGAACTTTAGCAGCCCTTTTGACCAGGGACCAGGACAGCCCTAGCAACTGCCCCTAATAGAGACTCCTGGAGTCTTTGTTGATATCCACCTCAGTTGACAGACCTACACAGACACAACAATACTACAATATTTCTAGAACTACACACACTGCACCCCATCCAGCTAGTGACCTTGTAGCTAAGCTTTCTTCAGTAGAGAAGACTGATGGAAGTGATTCCTCCATCAAATGTGTAGATTTTAAGGCTAAGACCACTATAACAAAAAACAAAAGACAACATGAAACCACCATAAGAACATAATTAGTTAGTGCAGTGACTTGCCACTTCTCATGAAGCTGAGGCAGGAGCCTTTCAGCCCAAGAGTTCAAGGCCAGCTTGGGAAATATAGAGGAACCCTGTCTCCACATGAAACAAGCAAACATAATAATTTTCCAGTAATTGATCTCATAGAAATGGAAATCTAAGAGTTAATTGAAGAAGATTTCAAAATAATTATTTTAAGAAAGTTTATAAGGGCAGGAGAGATGTGGATTATAAGCAGCTTACTCTTATGGAGAGAATTAAAAGTGAAAAATAGATATCCACCTTAGGATGGATCATCTGAGTAAGTGCACTGGGAATACATGGAGTAGAAATATGAGTGAAGTAAAGAAGATAAAACTGATATGAGCTACTTAGCAGGATACAAGTTAGGAAATATGCCCACATGTCCAAAAAATGAAAAAAGACAAAATCCTGGGCTCCCTGTGGCCCCTAAGGATACTACAATTGCAGTTGAGGGAGGGTCTCTCTACAGCAGTAGGCCTTTAGACAGATGGAGGCTATGCAATTGTGCTGCTCCAGAAAGAAGGGATGGTTGGGTCCAAACCATGGGCAGTGTGGCTAATGCTGTTTTAACATCCTAACCGCGACCACTCCTTTTGCCCACGGGTAAGATCCATGACTGCTGCCTTCCTCTTCCCTCTGCCGGCAGGGATGAAGCAGAGAATCCCAAAATTCTTGTGTACCCATGGGCAGGTGATATACACACTCTTATCCTTGGGAGGTGGGGGTGTCTAAGCAGAGCAGAAGACTACAGTCTGATGTCCAGGGCTGTGGCCTGAGTGATCTCATTTAACCACTTGGGGAACCCAAGTTGAGTACACCTGTAGTCATTGGTGCCCACTGCCCACTTTTGGGGAAGCTGAACAGTTATCACTCCTGCCACTTGAGAGGCCTTCAGTGGGACAAAAGCTTGTTTGTCCAAGGATTTTTTATCTGAGTGGACCACACACCACAGACTACACTGTACTGCCATGTGCCGTGAGCACCCTGCTATGTGCATGCTCTGCTTCATGTCTCCTGCCCAGGCCCACACACACAAGCACCATGCCCCATGGATCTGCTATACTCCTTGTAGGCATACTTCTTCCTTAGTCTGCCCTGTCCCATGGTCCCATTCCACCCACCTACTCTAGAGGCTGAAGCAGAATTGCTTGACCTCAGAGTTCGAGGTTGCAGTAATCTATGATCATGTCACTGTACTTTGGCCTGGACCTCAGAAAGAGACCCTGTCTTTCAAACACACACACACACATACACACAGAAAAAAAAAAAAACAAAACCTAATTTAAAAAATATTCTCTCTTTAATAAATGGTGCTGAGAAAACTTAATATCCACATGCAAAATAATGAAGAACACCTTTGTCTTATGTCATACAGAAAATCAACTCAAAATGGCTTAGAGAACTAGATGTCAGAAGTAAAAATATAAAACTCCTGGAGGAAAAAATAAGGAATAACGCCCTCGACATTGGTCATTGGTCTTAGAAATAATTGTTTGTGTATGACACAAAAAACATAGGTACACACAATTAGGATTGTATCAAACATTACTAAAAAGCATTATACTACCAAAGGAACGATAAAATGAAAATGCAAGCTACAGAATGAGAGAAAATATTTGCAGACCATCTATCTGATGAGGTGTCAACATTCAAAATATATAGACTTCGTGAAACTTCATAGCAAAAATTAGCAAAATAAATAAATATACAAAAACCCCAAAACCCCAATTTAAATATGGGCAAAGAACCTGAATGGATAATTTTTTGAAGATGACATATAAATGTCCAACAGGCACATATAGAAATGTTCTCAACATCACTAATCTTCAGGGAAATGCAAGTCAAAATCAGAAGTGTTGATGAGGAAATGGGGGAAAGGGAATACGTACACATTGTTGGTGTGCATGAACATTGATACAACCATTATGAAAATTAATTTGGAAGTTTCTCAAATAATGAGAAAGAGAACTACCATATTATTTAGGAATCACAATTCTGGGCATATATCCAAGGGAAGTAAAATCAATATCTTCAAGAGAGATCTGCATTCCCATCTTCATTGAAGTACTATTCACAATAGCTTAGATATGGAAACAACCTGAGTGTCTATCAACTGATGAAATAACAAAATTTTAGGGTCTATATATAGTAGAATGCTATTCTGCCTTACAAAAACAAGAAATCCCTTTTATTGGTGGCAATATGAAATAAGTTGGAGGATATTATACTAAGTGAAATAAGCTAGATACAGAAAGATATAAGATACTATATTATTTCACTTATAATTCTAATCTAAGCAAAATTAAAGTGAGAGAAAAAGAGTATAACAATTATTGCAATGGGATGGGTGGGGGAAATGGGGAGATGTTGATGAAAGTACACAGAATTTTGGTATAGGATGATAAAGTTCTAGACCTCTAATATAGAGCATGGTACCTATAGCTAATAGTAACATTCTGTATACTTAGAAGTTGCTGAGAGTAGACATTAAATATTTTCATGAAACACAGACACAAAAGGTAATTATGTGAGGTTATGGAAATGTTAATTAGCTTAACTACGGAAATCATTATACAAGGCATACTTATATCAAAATACCACATTGAAATCTTAAATATATAGTTTGTCAATTATACTTTAATAAAGCTGGAAAGAAAATAATACAATAAATACAATAAGCAATGTTCTAAAGAACATTCACCTACTAAATTTATAGTCTCCAAAGTGCTAAATATAAGTAAAATTATTATTCCCATTTCACAGTAGACAAAGTTAAGGCATAGGGAGAATGAATCATTTGTCTAGTTCATACATTCAGTAAGTGGTAAATCTAAAATTTGAATTAATACGTAATCTTTTCCATTCTTAGTTCCTCTTTATGCCTTATTTATTTTGTTCTATTATATATATGTATGTACATAATTTCTAGCCTATGTTAGTTATCAAAGGAAATCAAGGCAGTAAACATTAGGGAAGACTCATTGTTCAAGGATTTCAGTGCATGTTCCTGCATAAAAGGAAATAGGGAGAAAGCCAAAAATGTCTGTGAACGTTATAAAACTACAATACCTGTCTGACTCCATGTGAAGTGAAGATGGACTAAACACTAGGAGAATTATCCTACATTTCAAGATAACTAAAGGAGGTGTGGCTAAGCCATAGGGAATCCCTAAAGCCAGGACTAGTCACCAACAGGGCTTCAGTCTCCTGGAAACATCTAAGCCTGACTATTGCCCTACTGAGGTAAGGCCTCTTAGCAAACACAGACTTAAATTCCCAATTGCAGCATGTATTGCTTGGTCAGTTATAGTTCCTAGGGCTGGAGGCTGAGAAGAGAAAAGTAAATTCTCATAACTGCCAACTAGTTGAATTATATATAACATTTTATTGCCTTTAATTTGTTTTCTACATATTAATCTTATTAATCTTGGTTAAAAACAGAAACATAAAAAAAAAAACAAACACATAGTTGGACCCAAATAATATTTTTCTGGTTGCTGCTTTGTTGATTTGTTATATGATGTATTTGAACATTTGTTAATTACATAGACTATTTATGATAATTTATAGTAATTTTTAAATTCCTATATTAGATGCTTTTTTATTTCATATATACACTAGTAGGGGAGAAGGGATTTACTATGCAAAAATTCTGCTTTTAAAATTCAAAGTTTTTTTTTTTTGAGTTCATCAGGAAATTGGAAATTACTTCCAAATGTCATTCTTAACAAAGAAAATAAGATTAAAAGTAGTTAGATGATTTTCCCAACATTACACTGTGAACTAGTTTTAAAGCAAAAATATGAGTCCCATGCCGGCTTTTGTGTCCAAATTAAGTACACAATAGCGCTACCTTCTTTCCATAAAGCCAACTGCCTTACTTTATCTTTCTTATATGGTACACACTGATTTCTGGATTAAAATATATGTATCCCCCACCCTCATTCTTGATTGTTGAGCAATCAAGCTCAACACTATTACCCATCAACCTCTCTGTGCACGTGGCAGAAGAGGTGAGAGAGTGCAGCAGGCAATGAGGTCTTGGGGTTCTAGAGAAGCACTGACACCATTGCGCTCATTTTGGCTGTCTAAGCTGGCAGCTGAATTTCAGGTTACCCAGGGGTCCCTGGCCCCCAAGCTGCAGGAAAATTTCACTCATTTGCAAATCAACTGGGGCTGGCCACCTGACAATCAGCACAGCCAGTTCAGCCTATAACCCTTTTAAAGAGAGGAAAAAAGGACTAACCTGTTCGGAAGCCAAAGTCAGATGAAGGTTACTTTCCTTTGTTTCACATTCAGAGAGCTGCCCTCCCTCAGCCTTCTCTCCTGATGATTGTGAGTATGGTGGGGGTGATTAAATAGCAATGGCAAGGCTGTCACCTCCATAATTGTATCTTATGACCTCTTGACAGAGTAGCAATGATTGCAGATAAATTTTTCTAACTCATCACAAGACTTTCTTCCACCTGCCCCCACAATGTTGTCCTCCTTAGATTTACAGATTAGTCATCATCTTTTTATTCTATCATACAAATTCAACTGAAAATTTGAATGACTTGATTATTCCACAACTCTATTTTCATATAAGAAACAAATATTTTCATCTCCATCGCAGAGTCTGATGGTAAATCCAAATCCAGACAAGTAACAAAGAGCATTCTGAATATTTTCAGAAACACAAAGATGTCATATGTATTTGTCTGCACTTAACACATATAATATCTAAATGAGATGCAAGAAAAACACATAGAAAAAATGAAATAAGACATCATGAAGTATTAAACTAAATATGAAGACTCAAATGTATAAAAATAAACACTAATGATAATAATAGTGCTTGCTATAGGTATAAAGCTTAGGAATGTCAAGGCCATTTTATCTTAATACTTTTTCTTTTCTCAGTAGGGTTTCTGAAGGTAAGGAGAGCAAAAATTGTTTCTTCTCCACTGAAGATAAAGAAAATTGTTTTTAGCGGTAATATTATGCAATCTCATGTAACCAAAACATGGCATACTTTGGACTAGAATTTTAGTCATTTTCTAATAATATATATCAGAGGCAATCACAGAATTATTATAGGCTTAAATTAGAACCTTTCATGTTAGTGTTGGGAGTTGAGAAAGTAAAATCAATGAGCAATATTTACAAAGCACTTTCATTCTGGGTTCATTGCTGTACTAAAAGTACTGTGAGACATTTGAGAACAAAAAGAATATACAGAGGATTTCCTTTTGTCTTCACAGTGGTTACTCCCCATGCAGAGCTCACATAAATGTCATTTTTCTTGGAGGTAACAGGTTAATTATTTGCAGTACTTTCTACAGAGGCCAAATTGCAAAGCTATTCTTTGGTAATTTGCTAAGCTTCAAATAGAATATTTTAAGGTAGAAAAAATCAAATTTTCTAGAATTCTACTGAGACCCTAACTAAATCCCATGAAATAATTAGAAAGAAAAAGAGAGAGAGGAAACATGATCTATTCTTAAATATCAGGTGTGTAGGGAGAACCTCGAGGCTGCAGAAATCCACATAATCCTTTGCTTTTTTATTCAGTAAATGTTTCCCATAAGAGATGCATTTCAAAAAAGAAAGGTGTTTGGTACCTAACAAGTACCCAATATAACTCTCCACTAGGTTTAGGAGACTATTTAGGGACAGAAATTTAAAGAAAGACATCTACCAAGAAAGTAGATCATCAATTCTCACTGCAAATTTCAAAAATCCAAGTTTTCCTTCCTTTAAAATATTCTATAGGAAATATGAGGACTTTTCCAAGACTATCTTGTGACTGGGTAATTAGAACAATAATCAATTTCCCACCTCTAGAATGACCCTAAGGAACGTTACTCTGTGTTTGGGCGGGAGGGTGTACTATAGGAAAGGCCATTGAGGAGGGTAAATATAAATTCCAGTCTGCTCCTCTCTCATACTGTCATATTTCTGCGCATGCTTATTTATTCAAAAGGAAAAACAAAAATAGCAAGGAATGAAACTAGCTCAATTACTTAATACTATAAGAAACTTTGTGAAATAGGCATATGTTTGTTCCAGCAGTGTCCCATTTGCATATGTCTTTCATCCCCTGCCCCAGATGAGATTTCCAAGTGTTTCCCACAGCCCTCCTCCCCAGTTGCAGAAGCTACAACCTCCCTGTACACCCCATAAGCATATGCCCTCAGATAATTGTCACCTTGTAAAGAATCTGAGAAGTACTTTTTTGGCTATGTGGCCACACCAGGTTCTGAAAAAAAGTTTCTGGAGTGGAGAATCAATAGGTCTAGGATCCAGTATTATGAAATGAGTAAAAGATTTTACACAAACCAAGATGCTTGTGAATCGTAGTAAGTGTGAGCATTGCAGAGATTATCTCCAATGAATTTTCCAACTCTGATGCATTATAACATTACAGAAGAGATGTAAATTCCAAAGTAGTGAGTAAATGTAAAAGTGCTTTAAATACTAATATGTAATCATTAAATAAATGCTGTGCAAGTCATCCCATGAAGTACATTCACAATGTGCTGAGAGGACACTGGTTTGGGGGAGGAGACTGAAAAGAATTTTGTTGTTTACTGGCATCATTTGCTTTCTGGACTCTGGCATTTGACCTGCCCAGACACGCCATTGCATATTATTCTGCCTCTCCCTTCCAAATGTGAAGGATTCATCCCAAAGTCATGGCCTCACATGTCCAGGGGGTGAGGGGAGCTCTATCATCAAAGAGACCAGAGGCATAGGTCTTTGAAAAATCATCTCCAGCCATGGAAATCATCAAGCCATACTCACACTGATTTGCTTTTTCACAACAAAAATGGAAATTCAGATACCCTTTTACCAGGACACTGTCTTCAGCCTTTGACCCAGACTCATGTGTAAGCCCTAACTCCCTCACTACCACCTGGCTTTTTGTCTCTCTTGACTGATATTTCCATCATAATGGAGCACGACTAACAATGGGGGCACAGTGCCAGCTCCCTTTGCTGCCTGATGCTCCAGTGAGCTTTGGATGTGTACACATGTTGAAGGGACATTTAAATGATGCTTGTGTGCTGCACAATCAGAAAAACAACATTTCCGCACCAGCTTCTTTGATCTCCTAAAAGCTGGCTATCATAATACAAGATTTTTTAATGGCTATAAATAAATCTAAGTGGCTCCAGCCTACCTGATGAAGCTTCACATGGCTTCAATGGCTCATTGAGGATTGTTTGTCCTCAAACCTCAGTGGGCTCAATTATCACATTTCAAGTACACTTGGGTTCCAGCAATATCCTGAAATTAGAAAACAAGAGAGAGAAATAAAACCCATTGTACTAGGATGGTAAGAGACAAGTGTAAAGGTTGGAAAATAAACAGAAAGATATGAGGAGAATCGTTTCATCGGAAAAGTCCTATAGAGCTTTCTGTCCTGGATAATTAGCAGCTCCAAGGCAAAACAAATGTTGTGCTTCACTTTCCTTTGAACCTGGTGCTGGTATTAAACACACAGATAACCACAAGTTGTGATTATTTTGCAAGTTGACAGATTTAATTGAAGCAAATTTCAAATGGGAATAATTCAGAGGAAACAAGAATTAGAAGACTTCTTAAAGCAGCGGTTCTCAACCTGTGGGTTGTGACAAAGAGGAACTGTATTAAAGGGCCATGGCATTAGAACTGTCTTAAAGGAAGCATGTGACCAGGATGGTTTCTCTCTCTCTCTCTCTCTCTCTCTCTCTCTCTCTCTCTCTCTCTCTCTCTCTCTCTCTCACACACACACACACACACACACACATACACACACCATTCTAAAACATTCTAAAGGAGGAAACTGCTTGAGAAAAGGAACACAAACCAACACAAACCAAAGTGTAATCTGTACTGGGAGCTATGAAAAGAGGACTTGTTAGACAACATATTGCACACGGTGGGGTGGCCACGGGAAAAACAAACTCAGCTTGTTAGTAATGTTTGGAATTAGAATGAGAAATAATAAGAGCCTTTGAAAAAATGCCAGCAAGGTTGCAGATGACAGAAAAGTGAAAGACTTAGCATATATCTGAAGGGCAGGATCAGCAGAAATTGGGTGGCTAGTCGAGGTTACTGAACAAAACGCAAGGCTAAAAAGTATAAGACAGGTTGAAGAAGGTGAAGTCTCATGGACATTGGATCAGATGTACCCACAGAAAACAGATTTGGAAAATTGACAACAGCTAAAAATATAATTATTGGTGTGAGGAGAGAGAGAAAGGCTGGACATTTGGTAAGAGAAGCAAAGAGACAGAACTTAAATCTGTATATTTCAAAAGGAGTTGGAAGTTCCAGGGATGGGCCGACAAGGAGAGTTATCGGTGTCAAAAATGAAGGACAAGCAGAAGGGCATGGGACATAAAAATTAGAATGGGAAAGTATTTCATGGTGTGCACACTCAACATGGCAAATGTTCAAAGAATTCCAATAGTATAAGAAATAAAGAGTGTTATTGGTTTTGGCAATTTGCGGATTAACATTATAGTTAATAAATTAATTTCAGGAGAAACATAGGACAAAGCAAAATCCCAAAGGGAGAGTGGATGAGAAACAATAAACTGAAGATTTAGATTGTGACTGATCTTTGACATAAGTAAAGAGAAGAGCAATACCTTAATTCTTTTGTAGACTGAAGGGAAGGAGATTACAGGTGAGGAGAAGTCGTAAGTGAAAGGAGAAATTGATGTATATTACATGTCAGGTACCACCAAGCTCTATCACAACTTTGTAGAACTTTTGGAAGAGAAAGTGTCTCAAGTTATTAGGTTATCATCTTGGCTCCCATTTCTCAAATCAGACCTAGATTTCTAACAGTTAAAAATCATCTAGAATCCTTGATATCAATTCTCATTGATATGATGCTGTAATCTGGACCCAGGCCCTTAGGGTGGAGGCATGGTGCGCATGTACCATGCCCATAGGCCACCTGGGTGACTCAGTCTCTTAAGATGCTGAGTAACTAAAGGGAAATCAAAAAGGAAATCAGAATCTGAACTGATGGTAACATTTAACATGACTGTTAAGCAAACCTGACATTACATTTGAGTTGCCATGTGCTCAGCACAAACAGAAAAAAGAAGAGAAGATATCTAGGATATTGTGCTTGACATAGAATTAGGATCTTGGAGACAGAAAGATTAGAAATCAGGACATCTGGCAAGAGATAGACACAGACAAGGCTGGAACAAGTAGGTATTATAGAACGACTGTCAATGAAGCAAGTCAGTTATGAGGAAAGGGTACAAAATCTCAAGCAAGGATACTGGACCAAGTGAGAAGATAAATAGCAATTCAGACATCTAATAATTTTCCTCTGCAGAATTGTGATTCATTAAGACAGCAGGAAGCCATTTAAAGCTGAACTCATAGTGTCTCTGATTATGCCCCTAGAAGCAAGTGAAATGTATCCAAACTTAGGGAGAAAGTAACAAAGACAAATACAGGCAAAATGGAAATTTAGAGAGAGGAATAACATTGAGAACAAAAACCACCATACTTGTGCAGAATGGTGGTCACAGATATGAGTAGTGATAGTGCCTTTGACCAATGTCTCTCTTATACATATTTTAGTTAATTATGGTATCTTCTCATTTCAACCACATAGTAACGATGTTAACAAAAGTAAGGGTAGAAATAATAATCTCCATTTCTATTTTAGAAGAGGGTGAACCAGCATATTAAAGCAATTATCTCAAGTTTCTGAAATTATTAGTAATTATTAGCACAACAAACTGGAATGTTGGTCAACTGAGTACTAATCTAGCTCATTCTTTTGGTGTCCTACTTTATAAGTTCTAATGAGATTAACGCAAAATAGATACAAATACAAATATTCTATTTTTTACTTTTGCCTTCTTTTCTCTGAAGTTGAAGATATGACAGATTCAAAATTCCACATTCCAAAGTGAAAAGGAATCCCTTTTCTTCTGCCATCTAGATTTCTTAATGAAGAACTAATGGGATCAAGAAGGATTTGCAACAAATCCCATGAGAGCTCCCTGAGCATTCTCTCCTTGATCTTCAAACATTCCATAAGCAAGGCCAGGAGCTAAGTCACACCTACCACTCCTTCCCTATCACTCCCTTCCAAACTCACCCCCTTCTGCTCCTTCCATGTCTTTCATGATTTGGAAAATTAGACTAAGATCATGATATCTGCCGTATGAATGGTCCTGCAAATGCAGCTAGTTCTTTAGAACAATAGCTCTTCATCTCTGTGGGAGACACAAGGAGTATTTCAGGGAGTGGATTGAAAAGATAATAAAAATAACCAGCTAAATCTCAGGGTTTTTTTTTTTTTTTAATTACCAAAAGAAGATAAAAGAAAGATTAGCTGTTCTCTGAATGGCGGAGTTTCCAGGAGACCGAATAAGTCTTCTATAAACTGATTTGCCTTCCTGATGGTGATTTACCAGACTGACACCTAATTTGTTCGGAGCACAGTTGATGCCTCAGACACAATGGTGGATGACAGCCCACATAACCTCTCTTTCAGCTTTTATCTCATGTATTCCATTTGAAGTTGAGCTCCAACAAGAGAGAAGCATAGAATTAGTATTACCTTGGATTGGTTCAGTCTCCAGAGGGAGCAGCAAAAACTTTTCTGGAAACAATAAACCCTTTAAACATGACAGGGGGAATGGGACCTTAGGAGGTCTCTGAAAGTATCCATTATTAAAGAAAGAGCGGGAAAAACGCTTGTGGGTGACTTTGATTTTTTTTTTTTTCTTCCACAGCAAAAGCAGTGATGAACTAATGCCAATTTTACATACAAATTTAAAGATCTGGGATGGTTTATGTTTAAAATCTCTTTTTCCCCTTCCCCTTAGCATATTAAGTAGAGAAAAAGAATTCATCATGAACTATATTTGTCATGACATTAAATCCCCCTTCTGTTTAATCTTTACCAAACAAAATTAAAATAAAGATTGATAACTTCAACAACCGAAGCCAAAGAAGAAAAACACATTATATCTGATCATACATATAGTCTAATATAATTATCCAAATGTACACAAAAGAAGTATATGTGAGAATCAGGAATTAGAGAATATTTTAATTAAAACTTAACAGTGTGAACTTCCAGAAAATTCTTACAGTAAAAGTACTACACAAACACACATAATGGATATATAAATAGTGTCTACTAATAAAAACACATTAGTGTAATATCTTTATCGCTGACATTTCACAGAGGATTTTATATTTCTAATATTTTTTTGAGTAGCTTGTAATAGCTTCCCTAACTATAATATTTAAGAGAACAAGGAAGAAACAGCCTCCATATGACACACTATACATTGACATTGGAGTAAAATCACATTGTTTGCCTTAAACTTCACATTTATACATATTTTGTATTCTTTCCAGGCCTCGATATTCCTGTCTGTGAAATCTGTATCATAATATGTTATTATTTTTGAGAGAATCAGAGAGGCATATATATGAATTGTTAACAAACACCCATGCAGGGGGAGCTAAGGAGCACTGTGGCTCAGTGTTTAGGATGAAGGAAGCATGGACTGAGCATAAGATTGGGTAGGGCTGGGGTATATTAAAAAGGTCTCAAAGCTCACTTTTTGGATGGTACTGGTCCAGGGCTGCAAGAGGGCCAAAATTGTTATCCCACTGCAACTAAAGAGATTGAATATTTTAATTATCTATTGCAATACAGGGATAGCATTACCTCAAAATTTTATGGCATGGAACCAAAGATGTTAATATCTCATGATTTCTGTCTGTTAGGAATGCAGCAAGTCACCGCTGGGAACCTCTGCCTAAGGGTTTCTCCTAGGCTGTAACCAAGGTTTTGCCTAGAGCTGCAGCCCATCTCAAGGCTGCCTGGGAAGGATAGACATCTGAATTTCATTCACTGGACTAGTGCCAATCCTCAGGAAGATTGTCTACCAAACTCACTCAGATAAAGGTTCACAGGCATGGGGTTTTACATCAGGTAAAGGAAAGCATGACAGAGATATTTTCAACATCTCAATAGGTTGTTGGCCCCATGGGACAGGTCATTGAATATAAAAAGTTGCTCCAAGAGGAGTTTTGCAAGTCAACTTCTTTAGTAGGTGCAAAGAAACTTCAATGAACTGGAACACATCTGAAATTAATTAAGTACTCAGTTCTTCCACCCCTTAGAATTCTCCTGTAAGGAGACAGAGGCTGATTACAGTAAAGTGAGGTGATGTTAGCAATTTCTCACAAAAAGCCACTTCCCAGGTATGTCCTGGGGTCATGACACACTAACTTGAATTTCCTACACAATATTAATTGATGTCCCTGAGGGATCACAAACTTATTCACTTATTCAAGGAAGATTCAGTGATAATCACCAGGTGGGAATTAATGAGGCAAGAACATGGAACCACACATTTACAAAAACTTTTCTGCAGCTAAATGGGATTAAAAGTAATTAGGTTCTGAGTATAGATCTCTGTCACATAGAAGAAAAATAAAATAAAATAAAATAACCAGAGATTATCATAAAGTATGTCATACATGTGAAGAGTTGATCTCTTAATAACTTTGTTTAATTTCTTTGGGTTGAAAGTGATGCCATTGAGGATTTAAAATTTAAATTAAATTAGCTACAGGATTTTTTTTTTGTTTGTTTGTTTTGTAATAATGTCTCCTATTTTACAAAGCACTTTCACACATTATCTGCAGCTCACTTCAATCATAACCATTTTCCCATTGCAAAAGCTCATGAGAACTTTCTCCAGGTGAAAAGTTTTGTCCAGATTTTTATTATCATTGTCATACTTCCTAACCACATTCTTTCCAACACACACAGGTGCACACTTACACCCACACACTTACACATTTGACCTGATCAACACCTATTAATATTTTAGATCTCCACTTAGCAATCACATCCTCTAGACTGATTCTCATCCTGGTGTGGACCTTAGCATTAACTGGAAAGGCCATCCTCAAACGAATAACATTGTTGTCATATGGGAAAAGGCCAGGTGTCCATAGATTTTTAAAGCTTCCCAGGTATTTCCCATGTACAGCCATCATTGAAAACCCTGTTCTAGATCCATACATATTTGAAATTAACCAGAGTTAAAAGGGTTTTTTATGGGATCAGAATAGGACTTTTTCAGACCAGGGAAGCTAATGCTTAAATATAATCTACCTCATGAGAAGATCTCAATTTTATTTATTTGGAGTTTGAGTTCCCAAAGAACTGTATATCTTTTAGTTTTTAATATCCCCATAACATGTAGCTATGCAAAGCTATGTAATAAGCATTATTAGACTTTTAAAAAATTAGTTGTACATTAAAATCTCCTGAGTACCTTATAAAAAAGTAAGAATTTGTAGGTCTCGCATCATATCTATAGAAGCAGGGTTTGGGGATTTAGATAATGCTGATATTGTTAATTGAAGAGACATTATTCTAAAGACTAGATGACTTTAGTACTAAAGGCCCTGGAGGTCAGTCATGTTGAAAAGTTACCTGCAGGTTTAGTGTTCTATGATATGGTTAGGTGGCCAAAATAATTTCACAAAAAATAAGGATGTGAATACAGTCGCCACCTGGCATGCAGCCTCCTCCTGCAGCCTCTCGTGCACATGCATGAGGCTCCAGAATACAGGGGCAGTTTGATTAAAAACATGCCACAATGATGATCAATACAAACTAGGTCAAGTTTACAATTTTTCTCACGTTATCTTGCTCATGCCTTCCAAGTCACTCTGCATGTCATCTTTAATACATATATTGTGGATAGGGAGCTGATTTCTGTGCTAGAAAAGTCTGCTGGATCTAGTCTTGGGACAGACCTCAGAGAAATATTTCAGATTAGAAAACTCATGAAGCCCAGAAACCACTTTCACCAATCTTAACTTGTAGGAAATCAGTTTATTAAATTGCTTGATGAATTCCAAGATTTAAGAGAGAAGATTACCAGGAAAAGACAGCTCTGATCTCAGACTCAGAGAAAAGACAGATGTGGATGTGAGAAAGAAGACAGATGTGATGTGATGCCCTGGAATTTCTTGGAACAGAGTTCAATGAAAAGCTCTCTTTTTAGTAGCCATGCTAGTGGGATTTTTTAAAGTTGATTAGTTGACAAGACTATTTAGCATATTAGAACACTGGATACTCCAAAGTTAAAGATTAAAGTGTCTCTCATTTAATTGCTTTCTGCAGTTTGCTTGAAACAGCTGTCTTCTTAACCTATCCTAATGAGCTTTGACTGCTAACATGGAATATTCAATACCATTTTAAAATGTGATTCATGGAAAAATAAAAATTCCCTTTTCTATAATTTTCCTGGTAGATGGGAACTTTGGATACATAGACCCAAGGGAAGACACTGAACTCACACTATCTGGGCTCCATGACCTAAGATAAGTTAAGAATTTAAAGTGCACTGCTTTGCATTACAGTGATAACTCTAATTATTCTGCTATTTCTTTAATACTATATAGATACTTTGATTTTAAATGAGACTTATAGAGAAATGTCAGTGTTTAACTTAAAGGAATTATTTTCATGATTATTTTCATACTGCAATAACTTGGAAAGTGATACAGGATCTATTTTCAGGCCCAAGGGAGATTATGGTATAAAAACAAGGTTAGTTTTCAGGAGCAGTAATCCTACAACCCATTATATTTATGATCTGATCTTTATTATTACTAATTATTTCTTCAAGTAAATGTTCATTCAATATTGTATACAATCCAGGCACTATACAAGGCACTGATGATGCACCAGGAATTATACAAGGTCCATGAACTCCTACAACTTTCAGTCTATTTGAAAGGTAAATATAAAATGGGCAAACCAATACATAAACAAGAAAATGCCAGTTGTTGATAGGTGTTCATGATGAAAAGGGACTAGAACTGTACCATTTTATTTTTCATCATTATGTGATCAACATAATTATAGTAGTTATTTTTTTTAAGATTTCTGGGAGCAGATGGACTGGACATAAGGTAAGACATCATCTCACCATTCAACAAATGTTTTTATTATTATTATTATTATTATTATTACTATTAACTCATAGCTGCATACATTAATATGATCATGGGGCATCATACACTAGCTTCATAGACCATTTGACACATTTTCATCCCAATAGTCAACATAGCCTTCCTGGCTAAAAGATGGATTTTAGAAAGCATTCATAGCCAAAAATCTC
>CAUYPK010089656.1:0-28450 GCA_963574355.1 Loris lydekkerianus | reverse complement strand
AATTATCCCAGAGCTCTCTGAGAGAGTGGTCTGTTTTTGCTCTCCATTTCTCTTCTTCTTTGAGGGTTTGGGAGTGTTCAAAAGCTTTGTCTTCAATGTCAGAAATCCTTTCTTCTGCTTGTTCCATTCTGTTACTGAGGGATTCTACTGTGTTTCTCAGATCTTTGAGGGTTGCAACTTCTTGCCTCAATGATTCAAAATCTTGGTCATTTGCTCTTTGAATCCATTGAATTCTTGAGATAACCTTTGGAATTCTAATTCGATCTTATTTGCTATCCAGATCCTGAATTCAATTTCTGACATGTCAGTTATTTGTTTGTGCATGGGGTCTTGTGCTGTTTCTGTCGCATTGATCCTTGGGGAAGTTGATCTACTCTGATTATTCATATTGCCAGAGTTTTTCTGTTGATTTCGCCTCATCATTGCTTTTCACCATTGCGTCTGGTCGTCCTCTGAGTTGGGGAGGTGTCTCTCCAAGATTAGACCCCAGCAGGATCAGTCTATTGTTGCTGGATCTTTGTAGGTAGTGACCCTGTTTAGTTCCTCTGGGGCTGGTCTAGTTAGGGAGTTCTGGTTGTAGAAGCAGCTCCGGTGTGCGACACACCCGGATTCAGCAATAGGGCTGGGGGTTGTGCGCACGGTTCTCTGTGCCTGGCACCCAGTGACTTTGGCACAGAGAACCCAAGGCTCTAGCGGTCTCTGACCAGGAAAAGGGCTCTGCGCAGAGGCAGGGAGTGCTCCAGAGGGTACACAGGTACCAGAGTCCTTGGTCCGATGGATGAGCTAGTGTGGAGGCTGGGAGGACACAGGAGGGGCGTTGCAGGGTTTGTGGCTCCTGCAGTTCCTGGTCAGGGAATGTGGAGCCCTGGTGGGTGCGGGTCACCTGTTGGGGGTCGCTGCTCACCTCTTATGGAGGTCTGGGCGGCGCTAAGCCCAGGAGTTTGAGATTGCCATGAGCTGTGAAGTCAGGGCACTCTACCTAAGGCAACAGCCCAAGGCTCCAGTGTGCCAAAACCGTCTCACTCTGCCCCTAAGGATTAGGGCTGTGAGGCAGTTCAGTCCCCGCCTTTAAGCTGCTCAGTCACCAGGTTACTTTGTCCCACTCGTTCCTTGCTCTGGGACCCTTAGGGTGGAGCTTGACAGAGCAGTTTTTTCACACAATGGCTTTCACTGAGCCCAGCTCAGTGGCTCATTTTGGGGCCCCAGACAATGCCCAAAGTTCTCCACACTTTTGCTCAAGCTCTCCCCAAAGCAGCTCAACTGAGTGCCAAGTCCAAGAACACCAAAAGAGGACCACAGGTAAGGCCTTACCAGTTTGCAGTCTCACTGCTGCTTGTACTCACAGTTGCCAGTGTGATTAGGTCGATCGAACACACGCAGCCACTTGTCAGTTTTCCACTGTTTTTGTCCTCCTCCTGGGGTCCAGAAGTCCCTTGTTGGCTCCCTGTATCCTCAAAGGGATGATCATAGGCAGATCCCATCTGCCAGAGATGTCTGGAGTCTTGTCTCCCCAGACTCTCCATGCCCAGTTGCAGGGAAGCTGTTACTCAGCCGCCATCTTTAATCCAATTTCCCTATTTTTTTTCTTTAGTACTGCTTTGATTTTGAAATTTTTGGTTCTCATTAAGAACTCTACCTCTATTAAATGAAAGCAAACGACAATTATAAACTTTAGTTCAGTTCAACAAACTTTTCGTAAATGTTTATAGGTGTTGCTGGACACTGGGGTTATATAAATAGGTCATGGTCTCTTTGCAGCCTACCTCCATTATTCACAGTTAGATATTGAGGAAGTTGAAACTAAAATGCATAAGAATTAGGTATTGATTATCTGTATATTTCATTTGATCTATTCTTCCTACTCATTTATTGTGATTTTTTTTGTAAAGTAGGATTGAGAAGGAAAACTTTGTACTGCCTTCCCCCAAACATCTTCTCCATTTGGTTAAAAAATGATTGAAATATACTATTAATATTCATGACTTTCATTTAAGGGTCTGACCCCCATTAGAATGTAAAAATTCATTGTGTATATTCACATGTCAGAACCCTCAAATTCTTTCCTGTCGCTAGGTTTGGCAGGCTTGGAAGTGGAGAGAGCCTGAGGTCCTTGGTCCTGTGTAGGAGAAGGTAAAGGATGTACTCAGGGAGATAAAAGGAGAACAGCATATCTGGAAAACAAGGCCGGTGTGCCAAGAGCTGAGCATCAGGTCCTCAATGTCCTTATTCATTTTTGGATTCTTTAAAAAAAATATGTGATCTATTTTGTTTTTTTCTAATTCTAGGAAATTAACAATCCTTGTACAGTTTATGGGGCAATACTCAACTCACTAGCATATTTCATTGACTAGAACATCTTTGTTGCCCTCTACTCTGGACCATTGAGGTTTATGGAGGATCATTAGTTCATGGAAGGAGAAGACCATGAGTGTCTTTCATTTCTTTTATATTCCTTCTCAACACCAATACCAGTCCTCTAGGCAGGATGGTTGGGGCCTCAGCTGAGGTTGCTTCATTCCATCCTGCATGTTTCCTCTTGGCCTGTATTATTTTGAGGCTATTTTCCCCCAGTTGAGTTCTCAAATATGCTCCCTTTCCCATCCTAGATGATTGGTTAGACCCTTATTGTTGGGGCTGTTGCTGAGAACCCTGACCTCATTTGAAGGCCAACTGGAAAACAATGCTGAGGAAAAATAATTTATGTCAGTTTAAAACATAAAGTCTGAGAATGCCTAGAGAAGGGTTACATCATGTTAGGGAGAGCAGTAAACCAAGAAAATCGCCTCTCTGGCTTTTTCAGAGGGTTTTATTGATTTTTAACAGAGGTGCATATGCAAAATGCAAAAATGCCAAAAGAAAGGGTTGAAAGAATCCCAAGTTCCCTAGAGAAAGAAGCTGGGTAGAAGGTAGGGGTTTGCTAACCAACTGCCTATGGTGCATTTAGAAAAGGGGAGGAAAAACCTAGTTCTGTCCTCACAGGAGAAGTAAGCCAGGTTTCCTGATCTAACTACATATCAGAAGTTCAAAGAATTTAGGCCATTGCACCTGTTGACTCTCAGCAAACAGGGCTAGGACAGTCTCTCAGGTTGCCTGCAGGCTCTTTTCATCTTCAGTGGTCTTGATGAGCCCCCAGGGATTATGTAGCTCAGCACTGCCCCCTCGATATCCTAGGATTGAGGTGGGGTGCCCCTCTGAGAAGTCAACCTATCTACCTCTCATACCTTTATTACCTCTTGTGGAAGGAATTGCTCTCTAGAAGCTGAAAATAGCTCCAGTTAATGGTTCATGGATAGCTGGGTAGTCAGACTCTGCCACCCATGTTTACTAACATTACAGGGAATGTGGGTGTCAAAAGGCCTGGGGAGGCTTCATTAGCATTGTGTTTGGGAAAGTGAAGAGGTTCTTTGTAGAGAACTAGAACCCCTAGGGAAAAGTCATGACTTAATTCCTTAAGGCAGTTTTGTTGAGGGGCGATAGGTTCAGACATCAGGTCCTTTCAGATAACCCATTCTTCCACTACTACTTCTCACCCATTAAAAAAAAAAAAATTATTGTACCAGAGTGGTTAATGTGCAGCCTCAGAGTCATTCTGCTGGGGCTCAAATTTAAGTTTTAATATTCACTAACTGGTTTTGAGAAAGTGATCTTAATCTTTCTGTAGCACAGTTTCCTCATGTTTTCTCATTTATAAAATAGTCACAATACTTGTATCTATCTTATAACGTTGTTGGGTAGGGATTAAATGAGCTAATACAAGTTAAATGCTTAGAATATATGTTAGCCTTTACTATTATTATCCAGATGATGTGATCAAAATGTCTTCAAGAATCCAGGGGATTTGGAGAGCTCTTGACCTCCAAGTCCCACTGAATTACTTTCTACTGGGAAGAAAATAATGATCTTCTCTCTGTAAACCCTCATTGTCACTAGCTCACTAATTAGGTTTCTAACTCATCATAGCCCACCGGGTGACAGACAAAATTGGAGTGTGGAAGAAAGGAGTTGTACTTAAAAATAACAAGAAATTTGCTAAAATATGTTGTTGCCATGGAGGTAGCAGTGTGTGCAAAAGCAGCAATGGACAGGCGGATAAATGGCATTGCTCCTGGGCAGACCACTTAACCTCTTTAATCCTCTGATTCCTCACCTATAAAATGAGAATATGTCTGCTAGGGACTGAATGTCTGCATCCCCCTAAAATTCATATGTGGAACCCTTCCTAGGTTGATGTTATTTAGAGGTGAAGACTTTGGGGCAATTGCGGTTAAATTAGGTCATGAGACTGGGGCCCTCATGATGGAATGGATGCCTTTTATATAAAGAGATGGAGGCACAGCATCTCTGTTGGACTGTACTGAGGAAATGCCATGTGGCGGCACAACAAGGAGATGGCCATTGGCAAACCAGGAAGAGTATCAAAGGGCCTGGGGAGGCGTGGCAAACATTGTGTTTGGAAAGGTGAAGAGGTTATGATTCTTCACCTTAATCTTGGACTTCCAGGCTCCCAGAACTGTGAGAAAGAAATGTTTGTTGTTTACACCACTCAGTCTGTGGTATTTTATTTTAGCAGACCAAACTAACTAGGACACCATCTCACAGAACATTTTAGGGATTAATTATCTACACGAACATGTACATGTCTTCACATGTACAAGCACACATGCACACATACAGACAACATTCACTGAGCACTAGAATAGTGCCTGGCATGTAATATCCATTTAATAAATGATAGATGCTTTTCTCATCCTATACTATAAGTAGGCACTGACTCTCTTCCTGAGTCTCTCTGGCCTATTCATCTCTTACAAGAAGGATGAATGCATTTTTACTCCTGAAACCATGAGAATTCAAGGAACAATTAAGGCAAAGCTATGAAGAATGCACCAGAATTTTGTGCCTGTGGCCTCTGGATATAAGCAGGCATGGAGGCCTCATCTGGAATATTAATGAGGTAGGATGGGGAACATCCATTCTATAGACAGAATCTATCTAACTATTGTGTTTAGAGTAATCTTGAGCACCTGGGAAGAGTCCCTGATGTCTGTTTTCTAAAGATCTGTTTTCTTTGAACAATTGCTTTATTTCTACTGATCATTTTTTCTGGCCTAATCCTACCCTATTAACCATTCCTTTAGCTTAAAAATCTTGTACTTTGCCTTTTTTGACACCCTATCTTTCATAATATCTCCCTCTATAATGGCTTTTCTCAGTCCCTCTATGGATTATTCATTCTTTGCTTATCTCTCAAATGTTGATGATCCTCCTGAATTTACTATCATCTTTCTTCTCTTTACTTATACATCTGTGTTGGAGTCTATATCCAATCTCTCTTTTGTTCTTAGCAATAGAACCTCAGTTTTATTTTTTTTATTTCAGATTAATATGAAGGTACAAATGTTTAAGTTAATTGTTTACATTTATAAGGTAAAGTTCAGATTGTAGTTAGGCCCTTCACCCAGGGGGTGTGCTGAACACTCTCACATTGTTCATCTTAGGTGAGATCCTGCCAATCATCCTCCCTCTTCCCACCTCTTTTCTCCTTTGCTCCCCTTCCCTTAGCTAGACTATACTTGTATTTTTTCTTTTGTGTGGGTGTGTAATTTATAGATTGGTTTCATATTAGTACTGAGTATGCTGGATACTCCCTCACCGCCCCATTCTTGAGATGCTTTACTAAGAAGAATGTGTTTCAACTCCATCTAGATAAACACAAAAGATGTTAAATCTCCATTTTCTCTTGTGGCTGAAAAGTACTCCATGGTATACTTATATCACAGTTTGTTAGACCATTCCTGGGTTGATGGGAGCTTGGGTTGCTTCCATGCCTTGGAAATTGTGAATTGAGCTGTGATAAACTTTCCTTGTGGTAAAATGATTTTTTTCTTCTTCTAAGTAGATGCCTAGTAATAGAATTGTGGCATCAAATGGAAGGTCAAATTTTAGTTCTTTGAGAATTTGCCATACTTCTTTCCAAAGAGGTTATGCTAGTTTGCAACCACACCAGCAGTGAAAAAGTATTCCTTTTTCTCCATATCCATGCTAACATCTGCAGATTTGGAATTTTGTGATGTGGGCTAATGTCATTGGAGTTAGGTGATAGCCCAGATTGGTTTTGATTTGCATTTCTCTGATAATAGGGATGATGAACATTTTTTCATGTGTTTGTTGGTTATTTGTCATCTTCACAGAAATTTTTGTTCAAGTCTCTTGCCCACTAATAAAGGGAGAAACTCAGTTTTAGATAGGCACATGCCCACCTGGGATACAGAGAATAATTCCCAGCCTCCTTTGTGGCCAATGTGATTTAGAAAAGGTTATTTTGTATGGTGCTTTGAGAAAGAGAATATTTTCCCCTCTTCTATTATTCTTACTCTGACCTGCAATGAGGCTGTGATGGGGGAGCTCTAGTATCCTCCTTCAACCACGAGGTGCCCTGGAAGATGAAAGCCATGTACTTGGATGGCAAAGTGGAGAAAGAAGGCCCTGTTGTGAAGCTGCCACATCTTCCCTAGCTTGTTTACCTGTAGACTCTTTTTTGCACTAGAGAGATAAATTTCCATGTTGTTTAAGGTATTTCTATTTTGGGTTTTCCTGTTATGTGTTTTGTATAGGTTAACTTCAAGGAGCATGCAGGCATGGATGATGAGGTTAATGGTGGACAGGATGATGGACTGAAGAGGAGAGGCAGTACTTGGTTGTGTGGGTACTAAGGTTCTGATGTTCTTCCCCAGTTGTAGGGATATAAAAGAAGCCCTGTTATTGGGTGAGATGAAACATTCTGCTAGATCAAGAGCTCAAAGTTTTAGATCTAACTTGGTGTGAAGAAATGAGATGTTTCTTGCACACATAGGTTAGTGGAGCAGGACTCATGTTGCTACATATGTGGGTGATCTTTAGTATAATACATTCTTCAGCCTGCTTTTTCCTCCTTAATATACTAAGGACTCCTTGCCGTGTCAGTAAGCACATATGTATATCATCACTTTAAATGAGCACATTTTAGTTTGCTATCTAGATGTGCTGCAATATATTTAACCAATATCCTCCTTCTTCACCAGTCCTTCCCAGCCAGTATCTCAGAAGGTATATTGGACTCTGGTGCTTGCTGTCTCCTTGCTGAACTCGGCCTCTCTCTGGTGGCTTTCTGTCTAATTTGGTGACACACCTATGGTAGGCATTTTCCTAACCTTTTGGGGCTTTGCTGGCCCTATGTCAGTACAGGCTCTGAAAGGACCTGCCCTTTTTTGTGTTTTGAGGTGTATTTATCTCTGTACATGATCCCATCTCACGTATCTTTAAAGTCCAGTTCAAACTACCATGAACTACTCAAAGTCTCCTTTGATAAACTCTATGAAAAGGAAGTCATTGCTCCATTATCCTAATAGTCTAGCCACTTATCTGTGTTTCCTGTGTGACCTTGCCACTTCCATACACCTCATTAGGCTCATAGCTCACCCTACCACTCCTCACGAGGCTTCAAGTTTCTTAATAAGAGGATTAATGTCTGATCCTTTCCCAGCTCCAGTGATCACAGTATTATTTCGCAGTCAGGGCTTAGGAGATATTTGTCAGATGAATGTCATCTCTGTTGATTTTCCTCATAATAGTTTACTGTTCATGGTACCTTTGAATTTCAGTATCATTGAGAGGCTGTCATTGTAGTAAAATCTCAAGGCTCTAGACATAAATTTCGAGTGTCTGGAAACACACGTACTATGCCACAGAAACAGGTAGCAAGAAAGCATTTTATATATGGCCTGGCTGGGTTGTTCTGGGTTGTTTGACTCTTCAAAAGATACACTGAAAGCAAGACCAGTGGGTTTCCCACTGCCCTCCCAGGTGGAAACTATCTTAGGTTGCTCTCAGCCTGACCTCATCCACCTGTTGAGATTGCTAGCCGTAAAATATTCCATCAAAAATGAGATGCCTTAAAACAGGCATCCTCAAACTGCAGCCCGCTGGCCACATGAGGTGTTGTGATTGTATTTGTTCCTGTTTTATTTTTTACTTCAAAATAAGATATGTGCAATGTGCATAGGAATTTGTTCATAGTTTATTTTTTTTTTTTTAAACTATAGCCTGGCCCTCCAACGATCTGTGGGACAGTGAATTGTCCCCCTGTTTAAAAAATTTGAGGATACCTGCCTTAAAATGATCAGACAGGCCAGCCTGACCCAGGCCAAATCCTTTCAACTGGCTGACACCCTAGGAATCTAGGGCACTGGATTCTGAGCATATTTACGGCCATGTGGGGCCATAAATATCAAAGAGAAATGGATTGCTTTTTGCTGGGCAGAGATGTCTAGAACACTTTAATGAGGCCAGCTCTGGGCTTTGCAGCCTGCTGGTGGGAGGCCTGGTGTGACAGGCAGTTAATGTTTAAGGACAATGAACTGTCTTGCTGTGTGATCCCTGCAAGATAGTCTTTTATGGTCTCATTGATGAGTCATCCTCTCTGGGCAATTTTCAGCTTGCTGTACTTGTTCTGCTTTCCCTATGAATAAGTTTATTTATAATCTTCAAATCTTCTATTCCTGCTTAGTCTCTTATTTTGAACTTTGGGCACTGGATGGGAAACTTCAGGCTTTTCAGGTTTGGGGTATATATTTCAAGGCCAAATTGTCTAAACATCTGTTACAGAAGTTGGTACGGCTCTGTTGAGCTGTCACTTGGGAGATGAATTTCTTTATGGCTGGCCTGGCATTGTTAATTTTAGTAAAAAGTTTTTGCATTGTAGTTTTATACACTAATAGTCTGAAAGTGCTCTGCGTTACTAATCCCATAGGCCTGGGGAAATGAAAGCCTCTGACTGAGTCTATGACAGGAAAATATCACAGTCCAACACCTGATTACTCATTGATGTTTTCAATGAATCTGCCAATGCCTGAGCCATCTGCTCTACCTAGACGCTTTCTCTCACTTAATATGAGAATGTAAATATGCCAGGGATGCTGAAGAGCGTAACGATAGCAATACTGACAATGGTGAGAGTAATGATGGCCACCATTTATCAAGTATCAACTACAGACAAGCTGCTGGGCTGGGTGCTCTGCCTACCAGTGGCTCCCATCCCTGATCACATATTAGAATTACCTGGGCAATTAAAAAGCAAAGATATATTGGAGTCCCACCACGTACCAATTAAATCAGAATTTTATTTTCTGATATTACTTCCTAGAGCGCCCTTTTATAAACTCTTCTCAAAATTATCATTTACGGCCGGGCATGGTGGATCATGTCTGTCAATCCCAGCACTCTGGGAGGCCAAGGCAGGTGGATTGCCTGACTGAACTCAGGAATTCGAGACCAGTCTGAGCTCAGGAATTCAAGACCAGCCTGAGCAAGAGTGAGACCCTGTCTCTAAAAATAGCCAGATACTGTGGCAGGTGCTGTAGTCCCAGCTATTCGGGAGGCAGAGGCAAGAGGATTGCTTGATTCCAAGAGTTTGAGGTTGCTGTGCACTGTGATGACATGGCACTCTACCCAGGGAGACGAAGTGAAACTCTGTCTCAAAAAAAAAAAAAAAATTCAATATTACCATTTAATTCCCCATTATTGTTAATATATAATCGTTTTAGAGTGTTTTGATAATAAATAAAATAAAATGAAAATGATATATGATTCCACCATCCAGAAACTCTCTGTTAAAGTTATTTTTTTAACAAGACTTTATTGAGGTATAATTGACATGCAGTAAACTGCATGCATTTAAAGTGTACAAACTGAAAAGTTCTGATACTCTATTAACATTCTGATGTACTTGCCCTGATCTCTTTTCTCTCCCTACTTATTTCTCTCCTCCTCGACCTCCTTTCTCTCTCTTTCTCTATCGCACAGACATATTTTCTACCCTGCTTTTTTTTAATTTAATGTTTATGATGAACATTTTCTTCTATTATTTTTTTTCTTCAATAGATGAGTTTAATGGCAGTAGCACAATATTCTGTTGTATGGCTCTCTTCTAATTAATTGGACATTCATTGACTGTTAGATAGTTATAATTTCTGTCTTTTTA
Source organism: Loris lydekkerianus (assembly GCA_963574355.1). NCBI lineage: Eukaryota > Metazoa > Chordata > Mammalia > Primates > Lorisidae > Loris > Loris lydekkerianus. The sequence goes on along the minus strand of CAUYPK010089656.1, from coordinate 18,432 downwards.
CTATCATATAAAGGGTATAATGAACCACCATAAACCAGCCTTGTCAGTTTAGACTATTGCAGTTTAGGACTTTGGTCAACTTAAAAAGTAATCTTTGTATCTCAGTTTCCTCATCTGCAAATGGAGCTAAAGTTAACGCTTAGCATATGAGGATGTTGTGACAAGTAAATAAAACATTGATTTAGTATAGCAGTATTTAACATAGCACTCAGAATTTTATGTGCTCAATCTATGTCAGCTATCTTTTTCATTTTTGGCATTTAGATATATGTGTGCATATGTCTTCTCCCACATTAAGTGGAACCTTTTGAAGACTAGAAGTCTGAGTTACATTTCTTATCTCCTTCAAAAGTGAGCCCACAGTGGTGGTAAGCACATGGAAAAGTCCATATGAATTTTTGAATAAAGTGATTGGATTTATCCATCTTCAGTCAGTCGACAAATTCAACCTTTCATAATGAATTGTCAACTCTCTTAGGCTTTCTTAGCTCCCCTCCAGCCTGAAAGCCTGGCATGGGCCCACCTTACATTTGCTCTTGCTGTGCTCATCCCCTTTAATGCATTCCGATAATGGGACTGAGGTCATGGGTGACCCACAGGGGGTGCTCAGGAGGATTCCATGGCCACTCCATTTAGTTGCTCTAGAAGGGATTAAGACTTACAGGAACCAGAGATTGGAAAAAAACAAAACAAAACAAAACAAAACAATAAAAGAATAGATGCTTTGGCCCATGAGAGATGTAGCTTTGGGAGAAATGCAGGAAGATAAGGTTAGGGAAGAGTGGAGATTTGGGTAGAGGTCAGGTCACTGTGTGCTTTGGCCTAGTAGCAGTGGTAGGAGTGAAGTTACCTTTGCTTTCCTATGGTTCCCCATTATTGTATGACTCTGGATCTACTGACAGAAGGGAGGCAGCCATGTGCCACTGGATTTGGGATGTGGGCAGGGCCAGGACTGGAGGTGGAAGCCAAGGAGATGAATGTTACCACTTCCAGTATTTCAGCTTCTTCTTAGCTGTGGCAGAATAATTCATTTGACTGCCAATTATTATTTCTTTTCTTTTCTTTCTTTCTTTCCTTTTCTTTTTTCTTTTCTTTCTTTCTTTCTTTTTTTTTTTTTTTTGGCTGAATACAGGGAACTTTATTAATGTTACATGACAAGGTAGGGCTCCCTAGGCCCCTCCCATTCTTCAGGGGATTCTGATGTGGAAACTGCGTTGAGGGGAGATTCTCACTGAGGTGAGGGGCTGAGTATGCAGGGGCACCCCAGCAGCTGAGGGCCTCTCACTTCCTCTCATGCTCTGGCTGGGGCTGGTGGTCTGGGGGCTCTTACTCATTAGAAATCATGTGGGCCATAAGGATTCTGTTGCTATAGCCAAATTCATTGTCATACCAGGCAATGAGTTTGACAAAGTGGTTGTTGAGGGCAATGCCAGCCCCAGCGTCAAAGGTGGAAGAATGGGTGTCACTGTTGAAGTCAGATGAGATGACCTGGTGCTTGGTATAGCTCAGGATACCCTTGAGGAGGCCTTCCCATGCCTGCTTCACCACCTTCTTGATATCATCATATTTGGCAACCTTCTCCAGATAGCAGGTGAGATCTACAACTGACACATTGGCAGTGGGGACCCGGAAGGCCATGCCAGTAAGCTTCCCATTCAGCTCAGGGATGACTTTGCCTATAGCCGTGGCTGTACCAGTTGAGGCAGGGATGATGTTCTGGAGAGTCCTGTGGCCATCATATCACAACTTCCCAGAGGTGCCATCCAGAGTCTTTTGGGTAGCAGTGATGGCATGGACTGTGGTCATGAATCCCTCCATAATGCTAAAGTTGTCATGGATGACCTTGGCCAAGGGGGCTAAGCAGTTGGTGGTTCAGGAGGCATTACTAACCATGCTGAGGCTGCTTTTGTACTTGTCATGGTTCACACCTATCACAAACATGGGGGCATCGCAGAAGGGGCAGAGATGATGACCCTTTTGGCACCCCTCCCACTATAGGTGAGGCCTAGACTTTTCCATGGTGGTGAAGACACCAGTGGACTCCACTACATAGCCCCTGCCTTGCCCCATTTGATTTTGGTGGGATCTCGCTCCTGGGAGATAGTTATGGGATTTCCATTGATGACAAGCTTCCCATTCTCAGCCTTAACTGTGCTATGGAATTTCCATGGGTGGAATCATACTGGAACATGTAGACCATGTAGTTGAGGTCAATGAAGGGATCATTGATGGACAATATCCACTTTGCCATAGTTAAAAGCAGCCCTGGTGACCAGCTGCTCAGTACGACCAAAGTCATTTATTCAGACCTTCACTTTCATCATGGTGCCTTGGGAATGCAGCTGGTGCTGCACTAGAAGTGGCTGTCTGACAAATGGGAGGACAAAAGAGCTTGCCAAATAGTATTTCTTCTCTTATTTTTCTTTCTCTCTTTCAAGCAGATTACTGGGGTCTTAGCTTTGGAATTCGGGGGTTCAGAAATTTTTATAATTTATTTATTTAAATTTTTATTTTTAATTGTGGGTACACAATAGTTGTATACATTTATAGCATACATGTTATTTTTTGATATAGACATACAATGTGAATTAATCAAATCAGGGTAATTGAATATTTATCCTCACAGGCATTTGTAATTTCTTTGTGACAAAAAAAATCCCAATTCTACTCTTTTAGTTATTTTAAAGTATGCCCTAACTTATTACTGAGTATTGTCACTTTGTTGTGCTGGAAAATTGTGACTATGTGGAAGTAGAAGCTTCTGGGAGTCAATGTCTCCTTTTGGAACAGCTAGACTGAAAAGATTGTACCCATTTTTCTTAAAAGGAAAGGGAGCAAGGGGGGTGAGGTTTCCAGAAATTGTGGTGTCTCACCTTCATCACAACACCTGGCTTCACAGCAGCATGCCAGAAGGTTGTAGTAGCTCAGAGGGAACACCCTGCAGTCATCCCAGGAAGGTAGGGAACTCAAAGGCCCAAAGATTTTTGGGCCCATATGTGGCATGGAAGTAGAGGGTCACCACTTCTCAAGGGACCACAATGGGTTTGATCAATAAGGATAGCACTGGTCATCATGCTGGGCTAGTGTTAGTCCCTGCCACCATTCCTGGTACCACATAAGGTTTCTTGATCCCCTGTGCATCTTTAGGAGGACTCACATTTCCAGTGACATCTGATTGAATTTTCCTCTGCCCTGGCAAGATGGAGTTGGAATTGAGTTTATTATAATGAGTTAGAGAAAAGTCTTTTTCCTGCTAGTCTAAGTTTTCATACCCACTGAGATTTTATTCTCTCTGCATCTCAAAACTGAAGATTGACATTTCCTCTTCTTACATGGAGGAGTTATAGCCAGAATGAAAGTAAAAGTGGATAAATTGTAAGCACTATAAATTCTAGGAGGGCAGACATATATCCAGCACCTACCTTGTAAATCCCCAATAAGTATTTATTGACTAAATGATGGGTGAATAAGTAAGCAAAATACAAAAGGTTATTTTTACTTGATAGGTTTAGGAAGGAAAACCAGGACATACACTAGCTGAGGTGCTCCATGAGGTGATGTTGCACTCCACCTCTGTGGCTCTCTAGTCTCCATGATTACTCTCAGCTCTCTCATCTAACAAAAGGCCAGCACACAGACAATACCAGAGGCCAGTGAACATCCTCTGAGGGCCCCATAATAACTGGCTGCCCTGAATATTGGTGAGTGAGAGTCAAGAAAGGCAGACACATGCAATTACATTTCTTTGGGCTCACTGACTTGTCATTAGGTGTATTGCCTAATTTTCTTTAAGCAGCTCTAGGTTCTTTCCAGACACCTGATCTAGGAGATGTGCCTGCTTGATGGGTGGTAGAACAGGTCACATCTGTGTCCCAAACCTCTCACCAGGGACACAGCTTGTCTTGGAATCTGTGGCTGTCACAGAAGCAGCCTTCTGTTTTTTTCCTTTCCCAAACTGCATGGTGCATAAAGCCCTGATTCAAGCCATTTCCCCCATTAGCACTACCTGGGCATGAGTGCTTCATTTCATTCCAAATGTCAAACTCTAATGGGATAATAAGATTTAACCTAGAGCAGACAGTCAGGCTGATCCGGGGATTAAAAAAAAGGTATTAGTGAAAATGAGAAAAATGGCATATTAAAGAGTGAGTGTCAAATGAAGAGAACACTGGGCTGGGATAATGGCTTCCTGCTGCTGCGGAAAGCAGTGCAAAGGCACAGGGTCTGCTTCAAAGCAGACACGGCGAGTGAGTCTCAGGGAGTAATGAAGATTGCACCTTTCATCACAGGAGGGCAGCACATTTCCTGAACATTATTTCCTTGCTTTTTACTGAGTTCCTTGCTTTTTACTGAGACAGATGTCACAGAGGGTGGAGAGAGACTGGCAGGCTGTGTTCTGCAACTATCAGGGGTGTGGGTGGGATTGGAAGGTAAAGCAGAAGGTGAAGGTGATGCTAGTTGCTTTGGGACCAGAAAAAAATCCAGGACAGACTTGGAACCATGAGAGCAGAGTTGAGCAGAAAAAGCCCCACTGAAACTCTGAAAGCAAAGGGGAATGAGTTGTGTTTATCTGTGCTCCCTGCCCCTCCGCTCCCCTGGCACAGGGTGATCTAAGGAAAGTTCCTTAACCTTCTTGGCCCTAGTTTTACAGAGACCATAATATCTGTTCTGCCTCAGGGTGGTGTGCGATGGTAATAGATATGAATGTGCTCTCAACTTGAAAAGTCTATTTCACGCAGTAAGTTATTTATTTAATCATTTATTTAGCAATTTTGCACCCACCATGCAGGAGGCACTGTGTTCCATGCAAAGATAAATATGTAAAAAGGTGAACCATGGCTTTTGAATCTCAGTGACCACAAAGTAATGACAAATACCCAAAGTTCAATATAACTTAAGAGCTGGGAGACTGTAGGAACAAGAGCTCATCTGTAGCTTGAGGGCTAATGGAAAGCTGCCCATGGACACAGGTGTCAGGAAAGCTGAGAGAGGCATCACTCCAGGTGTAAGCAACAGAATGAGAAAGCTCTGGAAGGGAAAGGCCTCCTGGTGGGCAAGGTGTGGAGAGCATTTGGTTGTCTGGAGTGAAGGGTGCATGTGTGCAGGGGACGATGGGAGACAAAGCTGGAGGAGGAAGAAGCAGCAGGAGTGTGGGGGGTGGGGTCAGGAAAGCTGGGACTGGAAGTGGGAACTATATTCATAGCTGATGGGACCTTTGACAAAGGGGTGTTTTTAAGTAACTGAATTTGGTTGGACAGAATAATGTGAACTAAAGAACAATGGGAAACCCCCAACTCCTTGTTAGGAGGCTCTAGGAATAGTCCAAATGTGACATGCTAAAAACTAGACTGGGATGATGCCAAGGGAATAAAAAAGAAGGAAAGGGGGCAAGAAATGGGCAAAAGAAAAATATCATCAGGTGCCCAAAGCACATGAAGATGGAGGGAGAGAAGAGGTTGAGATTAGGAAGGGGATAGACTAAGAAGGAACCTGGAGAGATAAGATGAAGCCAGACTCAGAAGGCACTTCTGGGCTGTCCTACGTGTCTGGTTTCATCCAGGTGGTACATGGCATCCATGAAGCTTCTAAGACAATGATGTAATCTGATCTTTCTTTGGGGAGGATTCCTGTCTAGGCTGGAGTCAGAAAAACTGGTTGCAGAGAGAACTGTCAGAAAACTCTATAATCTATTGTTCAGATTAAAAAATATATAGGATGTGATCAAGGGCAATAGAAAGGAGTTATTTTTGAGTTAGACCTTAGAAGAGGAAGGGAGAGATGGGTTAAAGATGACTCAGTTTTCTACTTGTGGAAAATAGGTGGATGGTGACGTCTATTCCTGGAAACCAGGAACATGGGCAGAGGAATGGCTTTGTGGAGAACAGTAATTAATTCAGTTTTGGACATGCTGGGTTTGAAGTGCTTTTAGAGCATCCAGGTGAAGATGTTGAGGAAGTAGGTGGAAATAAAGACCAAGAGTTCTTTGGAGACACAGGGAATGAAGGTAGAAATGAGAGTCAGCAGCACAGGAGTATAAATAGAAGCTGATTTTATAGGATGAGAACAGCACCACGGACGGGCTCCTGGGTCACCTCAACCTTTATGAGGCATTTTATAGTCTATACAGAGCTTTAAAAATCATTAATTCATTTGATTATTAGAACCCTGAGAGGCTAGGCAGTGAAGGCTTCATTATAGGCTGGGTGTCTTGGCAAGACAAATATATGAAGATGGGGAGATCTAGTGGCCTTATATTATTAGTGATTTCCTTACATTATGAAGTGAAGGGCATTTGCCCATTTTTCTTGATCATTTCTTTATGGCTTATGGGTCTTTGGAGGAAAAATTTTCTTCCCTACTTTTGAGTTAAGCTCTTTATCTGAACAGATCATCAAAAGAGAAATTTCTATTAGAAGACAAAGGGTCATCAGTGAATCAAATATGTGCTATATCAATCAGGAGTGCTTTTAGCTGCAGGTACCTAATGGAAGTTGAATATGTAAGGGTTTGTTTTTCTGATATAACAAGTAGTCTGGTGATAGGGAACTGAAGGTGTTGGTTCAGCTGTTCAATGAGGGCTTCCAGCTCTCTTGGCCATTACCTTGTGGTTGTGAGATGACTTCCACTGTGTCATGGAATTGCTAGGGGAGGGGCATTTTTCCCTTCAGTGCAGGAAAAAGAGAAAACATCCCATCTAAGTCGATTTTTTTAAAATCCCATATCTAACCAGAAATGCTACAGAAGACTTCCTCTTACTTCTTAGTGGCCTGAATTATGTCATGTGTCACCACCAGCTGTCTATTTGGGAAAGCGAGTATATAGGTTTTTCCCACCTCTGTAACAGAGCCAGGTCAGGAAGAAGGGACTGGGAATGGACACTTGGTGACCAAACAGCAATGTTTGCCACTCAGACCACCTTGATATGTCCCCTTGTCTCAATCACATCTATTATTGTTTAAAACTGTAACCATACATGTAATAAAGCAGTGGAAATAATCTCTGGTCACTGCACAGCATTGTTTTACTTTTTAAAAAGCTTTTCTACATTTACAAAAATTTGCCTTCTTCTCATTGCAGTTGCGTGAGGTTGGTGTTCCTTGACAGATGATGAAAGTGAGTACAGGAGTGATTGAGTGATTTGCCTAGAGCCAGAAAGTTAGTTAGTAGCGGAGCTGGAACCGTCTGATTTTAGTTCCTGTGTGGCGGGGGCATGAGTAAATCATGACAAAGCTCCCCTCCCAGAGCTCTTTCCATTGGACCACAAAGCTTTTTGTCCACATGCTAAATGGTTACTATCACAAGTTCTGGGGTCTTGGGGTCTTTACAGATGAATTCCACTTTGGTGCCAGCATATCCTTTTGGGCTTCCCACACTGTGTCTCATCATAGGTGAGCAGGAACCATAAAGGGCTGGAGAAGCGAAGTGCCACTGCCAAGGTCCTTTCTCCATTACCATTATAATTCTTCCTCTGCTGTACACTGAGAGACAAAAACGACTCTGTTGGCCATAAGCATGTACTAAAGCAGCCAGGAAACTTGCTTAATAGAAAGGAGGCATTCAGTTGTGAGCCAACAACAATAGCACAACAAAACCTCACATATAACTATGACTCAACTGCTGGTCACCTGGGTGTCCTGGGATTCTCCAGGTGCCAGGATCACCTTGTTAATTAATTTTGTCTGCAGTCTCCAGACTATGACTAGTGGGAGACTTAGTGTCCCTGTTCAGCTCTCTGGGAATTGCTGGGGGAGGGACATGTATTTTCCCAGTGGCCTTTTGTTCTAGTTTTTCTCTTTTTGCTTAATTATTCCAGTTTATCATTCACTTTACCCAATAAAGATGTGCATACCAAATAGCACATCTGGTCCTATTATGAATCTTACTACCTGGCGCTGGTTACTGCTCTAATTGCAGGAGATGACAAGGCTGGGACCAGGGAGAGGCAGGGTGGGTGCCATGCAACCCGAAGAGAGGACGTCTCCTGAAATTTTCACCCTAAGTGTCTCTCTTGCTTTTCTCTGGTGTGGCTCTGGGGTGACATCCCATCACAGAAAAGCAAACAACTTAAAACTGAATCATAAATATTCTTGTTCTTTAAGTCTCCAAGCCATTCTTAACCCCAAGAGCATTTACTGGTGGTCTCCTATGTGGAGGCTGGATGAGCTTTCTCTCGGCTCCTCTCTCTGAGGCTCATGGCATATTTTTCTCTAGGACACCTCCCCTTGTCTCCTCTAATTTCTGTTAGCTCAGACAAGCCATCCCCCTGGGCCTTCCCCCATTTTGAGAGGCCATCAAGATATTTGGTTAAGGGTGGTGCCTTTGGGCTCAGTGGGTGGGGCACTGGCCCTATATACCGAGGGTGGCAGGTTCAAACCCTGCCTTGGCCAAACTGCAACAAAAAAAAATAGCCAGGCATTGTGGTGGGCGCCTGTAGTCCCAGCTACTCGGGAGGCTAAGGCAAGAGAATTGCCTAAGCCCAGGAGTTGGAGGTTGCTGTGAGCTGTGTGATGCCACGGCACTCTACTGAGGGTGATAAAGTGAGACTCTGTCTAAAAAAAAAAAAAAAATTGGTTAACCAAAGATGAACTCTTTGTTCTTCCTAAGAAGAGCCCTGGTGCTGTTCCATAATTACAGACTGTCAATCTTCAGAGAAGCAACAGATCAGTACTTCTGGACCATGTCTTTGAAGATGATCAAAGTCTGGAGCCAGCTGACCATATTCTGAAGGGTTCCTTGTCGCGGGAAGCAGTGTGGTGGGCTGGACAGAGCTCTGGCTTTGAAGCCGGCTAGCTTGGGCCTGTGGAGTTGGTTGGGGGCATCCTTGCAACTTGCCAGTCTCTTATCTGTCTTGAGTCTCAGTTAGCACTTCTGTAAAATGGTTGATATTACGAGATCATATCTGTGAAATTATTTTTTAAATTGTACAGTGCTTAAAGATGCTACAGTTACTACAACAACAAAAACAAGGATAGACTCAGGAATACGTGTTAAAGCAAATTTCCTATTATCTAGACACAGCTTGTGTGACCCGGGTGGGATGACCTGGGTTGACATGAGGATACCAGAGGTGCGGTGCAGGAAAACAGGATGCCACATTTTCTGCTAAACAACTCACTGCAGGAAGTCAACTGCTCTCCCTTTTTTGTCCCCACAGAGTTCCTATCTCAGGAGCATCAATTAGGAAAGGGCTGAAGTGGCAAGTCCAATTAATGACTAATTGCTAAAAGTGCTAGAAGAATTTCAACCACACTCATAATGATCACTTAAGAGACTATTAGGTGCATATATGAGGCAGAAGAGTAGCCTGAGGAAAACACACAAAACCCTCTTATCTCTTGGGGGGTCTCTCATTCAAGGGCATTTTGAAAGCGTCTCTTGATTGGGAGTCTGCTGAGACCTGGCTACAGAAATAATACTTAGGACTCAGTCTGTTTGCGTCCTGTCTGTGGTTTTCATTTTCTGTGTCAGCAAAAGGAGCAGAGTGGAATTCCTTGTGGTATTTTATGCAAGTTTAGTGCTGGGAAAATGACTGATACTTGCTACTTCCTTTCTACTTGTGAGTGGCTATCAGTGTATTTTAAGACAAATGCTTTGCCATTGCATTTGTTCCTTACTGGCTGATTGGAAATGTGGAGAATTCTAGTTAAAAAATTAACTTTTTAGTATTTCCAATCAGAAGTGCTGTATTATAAGAAATGAACAAAGAAAATACATTTGTTGGGATTTAGGGTGGGAATGTGGTTTCTAGGGCAACGGGCATATTCTTCTGAGCTGCACACATTTTAGGATCACTGGGAAACCATCTGCATCCTCCTCAGAGATACCCAGGGACTCTCAGCGAGCAATGGCTTACTGAAATTGTTACTGGAACAATTTTTCCATTGTTCTAGTTTTACTTTGGAAGCTTCTAATTAGAAATGATGGAAACTGTTGTTTTTGGAATTAAAACAAAAAGCCACATATTTAGCTCATAGCAAATGGGAAAGTGAAATTAACAAAATCCTGAGTTAAGAAAGCGAGACTTAAAACATTAACTTTTGTTTAATTCAGTGCTTCTAAACAGTGATTTAAGATTTAACTTCTTTATTTTGTTTTTAACTGATGCAGAATATTTTTTTTCCCTTTCCATCCTTTGGGGAAATCTCCTGGCTTATTTGCAAAGATGGGTACTGGTATTTGCTCTAAATATTCCTTAGTCCAAATGTAAGAAGGAGGTGAGTTCTCATTTGTGGTTCAGGACTTAACACATGAAACAAATTCCTTTATCATCCATGGGAGATTGAAGTGCAAATTTTTAAAAATGACAGTAGCAAAAGAGTCCAGTGCATTTTCCACAGTCAGCCCTGCTTTTTAATTAGGGATGTTGTGCTTCAATTACATTACATTGTCAACACATGGAACTGAATTTTAGCAAACGGATAGAATCTATTAGAAGGTACTTGAAGCTGTGATTCAGTAAAATGCCTGCATGTAGAAGAGTTACAAATGGGGGAAAACCAAGTCCTGGTGTGGTGTCAGAATGTTAGTGTCTGTAATTCATGTTAAATACTTCAGCACAGATTGGGTAACAGTAAGAATGTGTTTGAGTAAGTTGAAGCCATATATTAGGGGAAACCAGTTGTCCCAACCAGAAGTTCATGCTCCAGGAATATACAGTTAGCAATTAAACAGACAAGGCTACTGGGGACTTCTGGTTTATATATTTTTGATAAACTCCAAAGGCTTTTCTGGTTAGCATAATAGATGTTAGGAATGGGATTTAACAGATGGAAATTGGTGGCTTGTAATTAGCATAATGGACTTTTGGAAAGGGCTCTATTTTGGTGAAATTAGTGTTATTCAAGAAGTATGAATAAATTAAAATATTTTAGAGACACTGTCTACTCTTGTACAAATAAGGTATAAAAACCTAGCAAGTCTTCTAGTCTGACCCCTCAGGGAGATCCTATTACCTGATGTTTCCAGTGTAGGATCTGCAGTCATTATCTATAAGATAATTAGTTAATATTTTATAGTTAATATTTTATGCTTTGTCAATCAAATTGTCTCTGCTCCAGCTACTCAACTCTGAAAGCAGCCACAGACAGTAGGTGAAAGAGTGAATATCATGTGTTTCAAATTAAACTTTATTTACAAAACCAGGAAGGACCAAATTGGGCTGAGGGATGGAAGTTTGCTGGTACCTATGGATGTTGCTTCATCCACATCAGGTGAATCTTTCAAGCCACATTGAATCACATAATATGATGGACTCCTGGGATGTCTGTGAGCAGGCACAGCAGATTGTGTGGACGATTCTGTGAGTACTTGCTAATTAATGATGGTATGTGTGGTCAAATTTGGACACAGACCTGCTTCCTTTGTACACTCACAGCAGGGAATTAGACAACCCTTATATACTGAAACAATGTTGGTGGTTATACTTACCTACTAACTTATATCTATGGCCATGACATTGTAAACCTTGGTCAAAAACAGGATGTTTCTCTAAGTGGTGGTCCCTCTATTGCAATGATTCACGATTGTGCTAGAACATGGTAGGTAGGTACTCAATGAAGATTTGATGATTAATGAATGTATTAAATTTTGCTTAGCAATTTAGTTTGGGGGGCTATTTTCTGGGGTACTGATGGGTTTAGCATTTAACTATCCATATGAGCATAAGAATTAGGTAGACATATGGGTTAAACGTGCAAATTTATGCTATTGACTTTCGAGATATTAACTCATAAATGTGTCATCTGATGTTCAGTTGAAGTCTTGCTTTATATCAGGTTGTGTGAAGTAGTACAAAATCGAATTTTGTACACAAATAATTTTTATGCCCCACATTGCTCAATTTAGTCAATATGACTAGGAGGTGAAATATTAATTTTTGAAATGAGCTAATCCTCATAATAGATAATCTACTAGAGATAACTGAGATAATTAATTGGGAGGATTAATTAATAATAATTGGGAGGATGGGAGTGACTCTCTCTTTTTTCTTATTTAGGTTTTTTCCCTCTGTTTCACTCTATAGCTCACTCCCATTATGATGAGGGTTTTCTTGTCTTAATACCAGTCTTGCTTAAAAATGGATACTTTTAATAATTATTTTAAAATTAAGCTTTTAATACTTGCTTAAAGTTAAAAAAAATTTTATTTAGCAACTCTTGTATGCATAGGACTGTATTAGTTATTCTGAAGGCACAAAGATAAGAAATGAGGGAAACCCTTTTCCTTGAGGAAAATCATGGGAGGCTTCATGTAATCTGGACTTTCAAGTTCAGGTAGGGTTTTGATGGATGATAAGGGCTTGCTGGTGAGAAAGAGCAGGGTGAGGAGAAACTTAGCTTTTGGAGAGTTCTGAATGTTTGCACCAAGGTAAATAGTCTAAGTTCAGGTGTGGGGGTGGTTGTTTTCATGTTTATCTTGGGAGCCTGGGGGTTGAGAGGGAGGATGCTGAGGAAGCTTGAAAGTTTGAATCACTACTACTCTGTGACAAGTTCTTTTGAAGAGGAGGAGAGGATACTCATGGTGCAAAAGGAAATACCTGACAGGTGATACCACTTGTGTTTTGACATCTGCTGGTGTATCCTGAGAGAACAAGAACCAGGGTTATGCACGATGCTAAGTGGTTGCCCTAATTGGAGAGGAAAGCTGTATTTCTGCAATCAAAGGGTAGTTTGAGACAGTCTGGGCAGATGATGAGTGAGGATGCTGGTAGGTTGTGAGACTTGGTCTCTGGTCTCTGCCTCTCTTTTTCCCCTCATGAGCTGAGGCTGGTAAGGGGTAGCCAGCTTTCTTGACAGTGTTTCTTAGCTGCATAGGGATCAACTCAGGTTCTTTCAAAAAAGCAAGGCTTCTCAGGTCCACTCTAAAGCTAAATCAGCAAACTTCTTAAGTCCTCAAGTCCACTGACGGCAGAGTTTGTGTGTACACAGTTTAATCTTGGCAGTGATACTGTGGCAGGACTACATTTCATAATAATGTAAGTAACTGATTTGAGCAGGGGCAAAGCCAGGCCTAGTGCTAAGATCATTCAGCTCCCAGTCCCTTGCTTTTTCTCCTGCAGCACTGCAACCTCAACAATGACAAGATGTGTTTTCCTCAGAGCCAGCTCTAAATATTTTCAAATCATATATTCTGACATTGTTTTTAATAAACTCATTAGTAGCCCATAGGGATTGTTTCAAAGCAAAGTCTTCTTTTAGCATGAGTGGGTCAACTTGTCATTCAAAAGTTTTCAAGAGAGAGGAGAGGGTAGATATGTCAAGAATTCCCTGGCTCCTATTAAAATTACTTTGGGTTTTAGAAGATTTTGTTCACATTTCAAACTTACTTTTCCTGAGGTCCTGTTCTGGATGGTCAGGTGATGAGCAGGAGTTTTCAAAGGACGGGAAGAAAGAATGATACATTTCAAGTTTGCCGCTTAATGGTGTTCAAAAGAAGCTAGAGGTGGTTGGAGTGTGAACCCATAGGCAGGATATGTTTTAATTTCCATTTAAAGTGGGGGGTGGGGAAGCCCGTGGGAAGCCAGCCTGACCTCATTTAGCTATTAAAATGAAAGGTATGTGCATAACTAATAGTGAAAGTATTTTATGTATGTAAAGAGTTTTATGCTTTGAATGTTCTTTGACACATTTTATTGTATTTTTTTGTTCTTCTGATAATCTCAAGAGGAAGTTAGAATTATTATATTCTCTTCAGCTACATGGAAAACGAGATGCAGGAAAATTCAGCAACATGCTCAGTACTACCTGGCATCCTACAATTCCATCAGCATAATTACAGTTTTAGAGATCACACCTAGTGCTATTTCTGTTATAGCAAAAACAACCATGATATTGGGGAAGGTCCCCTTTTAAATCAAAATTAAATCTCTATATTTCTCGGTATCAATTCTAGATACTGATTGCTAGATTCATTACCCGGTCAAATAAAACACTTTCTTCCTCTGGACCTTAAAATCCTCTTTTGAAAAATGACGATTTAAGTTTCCTTCATAACTTCAAATTGTCCCATTCTCTTAGTTGTTTACTTTCAATGAAACATTTCATTATGAGTTTCTTTATCCAACATCTGGCAAAGGTCAAGTGTATTTTAATTTTCTTCTCAGGAATGGCTTGGATATTTTGGATATTGTAAACAATTTCCAAAACCGCTTAAGACTGTCTTCTTTTCTCCTAAGTATGGGGAAGGAAGGAGGGAACAATTCAACCAGTGAGGCCTATCTTTTCCCTTAATGATGTGAGTAAAGTATAGTCACGCTGCGATGTCATTCAACATGCTTTCAGAGATGTTTGGTAGAGATGCTTGTTGTGTAGAAACATATGGAAAGATGGAAGAAGGCAAAACCCAGAGGGTTCTGTTAGAAGTTATAAAATGCAAAACATATGTATTAGCAGGGAGAAGGCATCACCAAGGTGCAGAAGCAGAGTGTGTTAGGAAGCTGTTAGAATCATGATTCCAGTATCCTCGTTTTACAGACTTGGCCCTGGCTTGGCTCCTATGGCTCAAGTGGCTAAGGTGCCAGCCACATACACCTGAGCTGGCGGGTTCGAATCCAGCCTGGGCCCACCAAACAACAATGACATCTGCAACCAAAAAATAGCCGGGTGTTGTGGTGGGCGCCTGTAGCCCCAGCTATTTCGGAGGCTGAGGCAGGAGAATCGCTTAAGCCCAGGAGTTGGAGGTTGCTGTGAGCTGTGATGTCATAGCACTCTACCCAGGGCGACAGCTTGAGGCTCTGTCTCAAAAAAAAAAAAAAAATTCTAAGTTCTACAAGCTTGGCCCTAACTCACCAAAAGTTATTGGAAGGCAACAGCAGTGCCAGGGCTGGAAAGGAGAGAGCCTGTTTTTGGATGTCTATTATGTAATAGGCTTTAAAAATGTTAATTCCCTAATGTTATGGGTTAAATTTGATTTCTCTCCAATCTCTCTCCTCCCCTAACCTCAGTTCATGTGTTGATATCCTAACCCAGTACCTTAGAATGTGATTTTATTTGGAGATAGGGTCTTTACAGAGGTTATTAAGTTCAGAAGAGGTCATAAAGTAGACTGTTATCCACTGTGACTGACAGGTGTCTTTATAAAAAATTCAGATATAGGCAAGGATATGGACAGAATTTAGATATCGACAAGGATATGGGCAGAATATCACAGAAACATGAAGACAGCTGACTACAAACCAAGGGAAAAGACCTGGAACAAGTCCTTCCCTCATAGCCTACTGGAGGAGTCAACTTACTAACACCTTGCTTTTAGACTTCTAGCCTCCAGAACTGTGAATAAATTCCTATTGTGTAAGACACCAAGCTTGTGGTACTCTGTTATGGAAGCCCTACAAACTATTATGCCCAGTGACTTATTTGGTGGTATTGTTTTCTTACTTATTAACTGAAGAGTTGCGATAGGCTGACTAGACACAGGTCATGTGTACCTCCTCCTTGGCGAGGAACTGGGATAGTAAGTAGAATCTCGTGTTTTGAACATTTAAGAGAGAATGCTAGGATTCGCCAGGGAAATGATGGAAAGCTCCAAAAGTAGGTAAGGAGAAGGCTCAGGGAAACTTGCCTTGTCAGAGACTGGCTAACAGCCAGAACAAGCTCCTGGATGTGGGGAAGCAGTAAGAGAGAAGCCCCTGAAGCTCCACTTGCCAAGATGAGCTTTTGTGATCTTGGCAACATGAGAACTCCCTAACTGGTGTGTGTCTCAAGCCTATCAAAGGGAGCTGCTTAGAGATTGCACAGAAATTTTGCTCCAGAAAGGAGACTCATGCAGAATTCCACAGACATCTAGGCCTATAGCAGTTTGAGTCAGGTGCCATTCTGAGAGCCCCATACCAGGGATCTCAGGCATTCCCACAGTCACTGCATGGCTCTAAGCAGGGATAGAAGAGCCCAGGCACACTCACACACCCATGGGAGGTCCTCTCTACCCTGCTGTGGGTTGTCACTGAAACTGAGATGTGACCAGACACTACTACACACTGTTACTTGCCCTCACTACCTGCCTGGGTGGAGACCTGGCCTTTCTGGTCACAGACCAGACACTACCACACACTGTTACTTGCCCTTGCTACCTGCCTGGGTGGAGACCTGGCCTTTCTGCTCTCAAGACACCATTTTGAGAGTTTGACACTGGCCCTCACCCTGAGTTTAGACTTGGTATGGGTGCAGAGAGTCAGGGAAACCAGATTTTCTAGAGTACATATGGGATGGTGCCCAGAATCCTGGAGCCTGCTGCTATGGGACTCATTCTCAAATGAACTGTACTCCCTATAGTCTTGTTCCAGTACAGCCCTGTCCTTCTTAGTCACAGGCCAAAGGCACCATTTTTGGAATTAGAAGCCAGGCAATGCCTTGCCCTCAGGCTGAATTTGGGCTGACATGGCCACAGCCCTGCATAGCTGAAGAGGGACAGAGGAGCCTATGCTCTCTTACATAAACCTGGAGTAATTCCTGTTGCCCTGCTATGGGCTGCTGTGGGACTAAGTCAGCAGTTCTCAACCTTTGGGTTGTGACTCCTTTTTAACAATGAAAATACATTGCGGCATTAGGAAGGTTGAGAACCACTGGACTAAGTTACATGCAGGTGGAACTATCCCCAGCATCTTGTGTATGCTGTTTTCCTTGAGGCACCTCAAATCAAAGCCAACATGTCCCACAAAACCAACAACCATATATACAATTTAAATAAATCAAATTAATATATAATTTAAGCAAGTCAAATTATCCCTGTTTTGGCCAGGTGTGGTGTCTCATATCTATAATCTTAGCACTCTGGGAGGCCAAGGCATGTGGATTTCTTGAGCTCAGGAGTTTGAGACCAGCTTGAGCAGAGCAAGACTCCATCTCTAAAATAAATAGCCAGGCATTGTGGCAGGTGCCTATAATCCCAGCTATTCAGGAGGCTGAGGCAAGAGGATCACTTGGACCCAAGAGTTTAAGGTAGCTGTGAGCTATGATGCCATGGTACTCTACCCAGAGTGACAAAGTGAGACTCTGTGTCGAAAAATAAATTATTCTTTTTTGCTAATGATGTATGATCTTGTACCTAGAAAACCCTAAAGACTCCTTCAAAAGGCTAGTAGATTTGACTAATGAATTCAGCAATTCATTAGTTGTAAAATCAATATATAACAGAAAGCTAGAAATTAATATGAAAAGGAACTTCAGAAGCTATATGAACATATGAAAATTAAATAACTGCTTTTGAACAAACACTGGGTCAATGAAGAAATAAAATTAAAATATTTTTTGAAATGAAATGAAAACACAACATACCAAAATCTATGGAATACAGTAAAAGCAGTGCTAACAGAGAAATTTAAGCATTAAATATCTACATTAAAAAAGTAGAGAGATCACAAATTAACAACCTAACATCATACCTCAAGGAACTAGAAAAACAAAAACAAAACAAACTAAGAGTTAGCAGAAGTAAAGAAATAACCAAGATCAGAGAAAAATTAATTAGAGACCAAAAACAAAAACAAAGGGTCAATAAAATAAAAACTTGGTTCTTCAAAAAGATAACAAAATTGATAAGCCACTAGCTAGTTTAACAAAAAGGGATGGGGGGAAAAGAGGGAAGATCCAAATAAACATAATCAGAAATGATACCACAGAAATACAAAGATCATCAGAGACTATTATGAACATCTATATGGTTAAAAACTTGAAAACCTACATGAAATAGATGAATTCCTGAAAAAGTACAACTTCCCAAAATTGAGCCAGGAATAAATATAACTCCTAAACACACCAATAATGAATAGCAAGATTAAAAGAGAAATAAAAAAAATTCCTAACAAAACAAGATCAGGATTTGCTAGATTCATAATATATTTCTACCACATGTGGAAAGAAGAACTAACTGGTGCCAATCCTATAGAAAGGATCCTAAAAGATTTAGAAGATTTAGAATGAGTTACCGTTCTAACTCATTCTACAAAGCCATTGTCACCCTGATACCAAAGCCAGAAAATAATGCAATAAAAAAGAAAACTGCAGACTGATATTTCTGATGAACATAGATGTAAAAATCCCCAACAAAAAAATGGCAAACCAAATTCAACAGTACAACAAAGGATAATTCACCACAATGAAATAGGTTTCATTCAAGGGATGCAAGGATGGTTCAACATATGCAAGTCAATAAATGTGATTCACCACATAAACAGAATTAAAAAAAAAAAGATCATCTTAATAGATGGAGAAAAAAATTCAATAAAATCCCACATTGTGGTCTTTTTCTTTTCTTTCTTTCTTTCTTTTTTAATTTTTTTTTATTAAATCATAGCTATGTACATTAATGTGATCATGGGGCACCATACACTAGTTTCATAGACCGTTTGACACATTTTCATCACACTGATTAACATAGCCTTCCTGGCATTTTCTTAGTTATTGTGCTAAGACATTTACATTCCACATTTACTAAGTT
>CAUYPK010089655.1:0-21072 GCA_963574355.1 Loris lydekkerianus | reverse complement strand
TTCGGCTCTTTGCCTCTTATCATTATTTTGTATACTGTGGCTCTTTGCCAAGTTTGGATTTTGTTATGCTGCTTCTGAGGAGGGACCTCTGAGGAGCGATCTCCGAGCGCGTAGTCGAACTTGTTCGCCACCCCTGCTCTAATAGGCTGATAAAATACAGAAGGATTGTTGTGCTTCTCTTGAGGGATCGTTTTAGTCATTATTAAGGCTTTTTTCGTATTTGCCCCTATTCCTAGGATTACTTCTCTGTATTGCAACTGAAAGTCTAGGGTATTTACTGACATCTCCCTCTTCAGCCTTTCCTGGGTTTGAACTCAAATTTCTATTGCTATAAAATTAAATTTTTGCTTATTTCTATTCTTTCAGACCCTGTTTTCTGCTGTTTGTTGTTTTTTTTTTTCTTTTTTGGAGACTTATGCTGAGCATATGTAACTAAGGAGTTAGCCAGTGACCTAAAAGGGAGTGGAGGCAGGGGATTTAGGTATATATATGTATATATATAAAATCTCACTTACCCTCAATTCTCTGCTTTCGCTATAATTTTTTCTCTCAAGTCTTAGCCACTTCAGCAGCCCAAATTTCAGTCTATTTCTCCTCAGCCCAATAAGCTTTCTGCTTAGGACTATTTCCTCTATTTTATGAGTTAGAAAACGCATTTGGGGAAAAGCCATGGAGAGAGTAGAGTTCACCTCTTATCCTTCTTCTCTCTTAAGAATTTTAGACTTTCCTTTCCAATCCTGTTTGAACTGGGTGATTTTCAGTTCTGCCGCACTGTTATTTTATATTTTTTATAGCTTTTTAAATTTGTTTTCAGAAGGAATATTAGTTTATCATATTCTGAACCAGAAACATCAATATTATTTTTAGGAAAATAAATGTAACTGCTGACAGTGGCCTGGAATTGGAAGAAACTGCTGGCTGAAAGGCCAATTAGGGGCTTATAGCAGTCATTCAAACAAGAGATGGTGGGGACCTAATGAACAGCTCCCTGTAGTTTTGAAAAGAGGTCAAATCTTTCATTCATTGTATCTTATTTTTATTTACTCTGATGTAATAATGTCAGGTAATAATTATTGAGTACTGACTATATCATGCACTGTTCTACCTCCTCTGCATGGATTTTTCTCATTTAAGCTCTGTGCCTGTTGGATGCTATTATCATCATTCTGATTTTGCAGATGAGAAAATTGATACACACAGGATTTAAATAACTAGCTCAACATCACATGGACAGTAAATGGCTCTTTGGGGCTTTGAAGTCAACAGTACTGGCTCCCCCATTTATGCTCTTATCTGCTATCCTCTGCTGCCTCCCATCATGCCCTGGAGTAGGAGGTTTTTAAATGGAAGAGGCTGATGGCTCACATCCTTAGGGGGAGAAAAGCAGAAAATGAAACTCAGTGGTTAGTTTTGTTGTTTAGAAAAGAAAATGAAGGAACACTTAAATCCAGCGAAGTGAAACTAAAGAAAAACATAAACTGTTTTTTAAAATAAAAGAATAGGTTTACATCTTTGTACATTTAGTAAATAGGGAGTTGTGGTGTGGCCAAGGATACGAGACACATAGAAACTTGGAAGATCAGAGATTGATTCTCTACAGTGATGAAGCTATTCATTACCCTACTAATGATTTTTCCCTGCTTTCTTGATGATGGCTCATTTAAGGTTCTTTTAAAAATAAGTTTAATATTTCTTAAATGAATGAAAGAGAATACAGTTCTAACCGCAAGGAATTATAATCTCCATTAAGAGCGCTATCCCTTCATCTCACCCACTGGAATAGGGGGTTGATCCCATAGGGTGGAATGTGGAGGTCGTCCACTAGAGGGCGGTGAGGTCTTGTCTCAGTTTGGTGAGTGAGGGTGTGGTTGGATTTATGCTTGTTTTGATAGTTTGACATATGACATAAATTAGTGAAGGTTTTAAAGAGACACTAATGTTAAAGATGTAACTTATTAAAAAAAAATAAAATATGTAACTTATTTAGCACAATGTTGGGGGAAATGTAAAAAAATTATATTATAATGGGTTATATATTAACCCATTTCCTTGGTAACTAATAACTTATGTTAATGAGTTAAGTTTCATTTAAAATCAAATTTGAGGCTATTCAAATTCTAGCCATTGACTTATCAGGGAAAAATACATTATTTGAAGATTTTTTAAAAGCTTTTTTTCTTTTTTCCTAGAGAGAGAGAGAGAGAAGGAGGGAGGCGTGGAGGAAAGGAAGAGCAGAGAGAAGGAAGGAGGGAGGGGGGTGGAGTCTTGGTGTGTGACACACCTTTTGGGGGCAAGACATAATTGTAAGAGGGACTTTGCCTAACAAATGCAATCAGTGTAACCTGGTTTCTTGTACCCTCAATGAATCCCCAACAATTAAAAAAAAATAGTAAAAAAATAAAAAATAAATAAAAATGAGGCTGGGAAGGTAAATATAAAAGTGAACTTGAAATATAAATCCAAACATATACATAACCCAAATAAATATGAGAAAAATACAGTGTCCCAGTGACTTTAATAAGTGTTCTGTAAACACAACATCAAAAGGAAATGAGGGTATTGCTTTTTCAGCATCTCTTGGGGTTTATAACGGATAATCACATAGAGGCTCTGAGAAGGTCTTCAAAAATGAAACTTACTTAATTCAATCTAATTATAAATATACTAGTTTATTGACAATGGATCCCTTTTTTACTTCATGTTCAGTAAAATAGTTAATAACACAGTTCTATAAAGCTCAGTTTGGGAAAAACTGACATTTATAAAGGAAAGACAGTGGAATATCCATAGTTGACTGCTTCCCTACATTGACCACCTCCTTAAGTTGACCTAATTTTCATAAACTGGACACACACCCACATGTCCTCAATGGAAGACTGACCTCTACGTATTGACTACCTCTGTAAGTTATATCTTGATCACATGGATTGTGACAAACCATATTAATTTATCCTCTATAACTTGACCAGTTGAGTCCACTCAACACCAAGGGGTAGAAGATGTGGTCTTTGCCCCTTAGTTGTATTATTTTTTCTTTAGTATAAGTTCTTTATTCATGCTTTATTATTAACATGTGTTGGATTATGCCTAATGTCCTATTGTTTATCATGTATTACAGAAGATTTTTTCCAACATGAAGGGTTGGTCTGAATTGTAGGTACATCCAATGATTACTGAAAAATTTTATAGTTGATCGAGACATGATGGCCCAAAGGAAAGAACTCAAAGAGCTGACATTGAAGGAAAAGGTTGAACTTGTATATTTTCTGGAAAGCAGCCAAAGAAAGATAGTGGAACATTTTGGTGTTAGTAGGACCACAGTTAGTCACATCCAAAAATGTAAACGTTAGTACTTAGAGAGATATGGTAAGGAAAGCAGAGCCCTACAGCAGAAAAGGAGAAAAACTTGCCTGGATGAAGTTGATAAAGTCAGTGAAGCCACATTAAGCTGAACTTTTGAACCAGGGCAGTTAACACCTAAATTTGCATTGATGATATAAAAATTTGCTAAAAATTTAGCATAGGAATTCAGGACGGCAGATTTCTAAGCATCAAGTAGTTGGCTTAAGAAATTTAAACTTTGATCTCCCAGAAAGTCTTATGTGGTGAATCCAATGAAGTTCCAGTAGAAGTTGTGAAAGAGTTTATCAAAAAGTTCCCTGACTTCACCAGAGGCTTCTAAGAGGAAATCTTTAACACTGATGAGTGTCAATACTTTTTCAAGGTGATGCTTGACAGAAGCCTTGTCATGAAATGTAACAAGTGTAAGAGGCGAAAACTTTCCAAAGAATGTTTCACACTTCTGCTTTGCAGCAGCTCTACTGGATAGAAACTAAAGCCCTTGGTGATTTTAAGTCAGCAAAGCCAACCACATTCAAGAACCTAAATCCTGCAGACCTCCGGTCTGTCACTTGGAGATCAAATGTGCATGGATGATTGATGCACTATTTGAAGAGTGGATAATGGGTATCAACCAAGAAATGAAGAAGAAGAAACGGTCTATACTACTGACAGTAAATAACTGTCCTGGCCACCCACAAGTAAATTGTCTCATAAATGCAACACTGAAATTTTTGTCTTCAAACATTACTTCAAAAATACAACCAAGGCATCATCAAAACATTTAAAATGCACTACAGAGCCCAGCTCTTACAGTGGGTCTAAAGCACAAACCTGTGGTCCAACTGTGGAAGCAATTTCATCTGCTGCATTAATTAATGCTCTGACTATTGTCCCCTAGATCAGTTTTGCTTGAAAGGAAGTTCAGCCAGAAATGATACAGAAGTGTTTCAGGAAAGTTGGATTCTTCACAACCCAGGAGCATGATCTTTTGGCTCTATCAAGTAGTCCATCTCCCATGGCAGAATTCAAAGGAGTGAATTTTGAAGGTTTTGTTGCCATGGATGATGAGGTGGCAATCTGTAACCATTCTGACCCCCAGCAGCAATTTTCCAAGTGATATTAACCAAAGTATAGACCAGCATAAAAATGTATAGAGCAGCTGATGAAGTGGGAGAAGCAGGTGAGGATGACACAGAAATTGCAGAGACTCTGGAAGAAGAGGATGTCAGGCATTTGATGATGCAATTGAAGTCATTTGCTGTGGAAAAATGCCCAGGCATGCTGAGTGTTATAGTCAGTGTTGAGAGTGCTTTCTCCACTTACGTTTGCAATAAAAATAAGAAAAGACTCAGATCGACTCTTTTTCAGAAAGACTGATTAAACCATGAGGAAACAGTTAATGTACTGATTTTGTATGATACCTACCGTATGTGTGATTTTGCTGTGTTTTGATTATGTATGATTTCATATGATATTTGCTAATATGAGCTATATAAGAAAGTAAGGTACATGTAGGTATCAGTATAGTAGGCCTAGTCTCTTATGTTGACCACCTCTGTTTGTTGACCAGTTTGTTCCAGTCCCTTGGGTGGTCAACTTACCAAGGTCCTACTGTAATTGTATAAAACAATTTAACACATAGTCAAAATAAATTATGTTCTAGGATATGGTTCTTTATATTAATTTTAAGCTAATGAAAAAATATTTAGATGCACTGTATTTCCTTGTTTCTGTGTTTTTATTAGACACATATAAGTACATTTTACCTTTTTTGTAAATATATTATGGATAAATCAAATGTGAAACCATATAAAAGTAATGAAAAACCTATAAATGTGAACAACAATTCCATGATATCCCTTACGAAACACCCAGAACTGCTGTGCCTTGAGGAGTATTTAATGGTGGGACATAAGAAGCCACACTGCTTTCATGTTTTTATTGTGAACCCAAATCAATAGGCACTCTTCTTGCCAAAGAATAGAGTTAAAATATTCCTCTTTCAGTGTAGGAGAGAATATCATAGAGGCATCTGGTCAGAGATAGAGAGCATGATGAAAGGAGAGAGTACCTTTAGGAATACTATTTATTAAGATAGGATTTAAAATGAATTTGCAGCAATCAGATAAGCTGGAGGCTGAGTGTTTTTTTTTTTTTTTTTCAAATAAGGGCTCTGATGATGGAAGCAATGGATGAGATTAGTTTGGAATTTTCTAGAGAATCAATAAAATCTTGGTAATGAAAAAGACAGTAATCTAATCTGAGCAAGTGTAGAAATTATTTTCTTAACCACTCTGGCTAAGCATATAGTGATTGTGTGTGTGTGTGAGTATGTGTAAATAATACCTAATATCGCCACTCCCAATTGTATATTTTGGTAAATTATAGTATGAAATTATGCAGAAGTTGTGTATTTAGTCATTATTCCTCAGAATAATTTGTCATTCTCCTTCAAGTCCTTATTTATTTATTTTTCATGAAATGTAGATTAAAGGATTCCACCAGGAACCTGATGTGGGTGCTCCCACCCAGTTAATTCAGCCAATATTTGGTTGCCTTCACTATGTTATAACAGACATGTGTTGTTAGGATAAGCATGCGTTAAATATTGCTTGTTTTTATGTGTATGTTTCAAAAAATTCTAAACTTTTTTTTTTTTTTTTGAGACAGAGTCTCAAGCTGTCTCCCTGGGTAGAGTGCTGTGGTGTTACAGCTCACAGCAACCTCAAACTCTTGAGATTAAGTGAGTCTCTTACCTCAGCCTCCCAAGTAGCTGGGACTACAAGCACTTGCCACAATGCCTGGCTATTTGTTGTTGTTGTTGTTGTTGTTGTTGTTGCGATTGTCATTGTTGTTTTAGCTGGCCTGGCTAGGTTCGAACCCACCAGCCTCAGTGTATGTGGCTAGCACCCTACTCATTGAGCTACGGGTGCTGCCTCTAAACTGATTTTTGTGTGTTTCAAATTTTATAACCATTCTTTTACAGCTTGACTTTTTTCTTGACACTATATTCACTTACATTGATACATGTCATTAGAGTTCATTTATTTCAACTGTTGTATAAAATTATGTTATATGAATAAACAGTTTTTTCTATAGAATGTTAGATTGTTCCTGTATTTTTATTATTCTAAAAAATGCTATAATGAACATCCTTAGATTTTGCCTTCTTAGACACACATACAGTAACTTCTCTAGGATAGCCACTGTCTTAGTTTTCCCAGGTTTCAAAAACAAAATACCACAGACTGGGTGGATTAAACAACCAAAATTTATTTTCTCAGAATTCTAGAGGATGGAAGTTCCAGATCAAGGCACTAAGAACAGTTAGGTTTGGGTGAGGCCTCTCTTGCCACCTTGTGGATGGCCACCTTCTCACTGTGTCTTCACATAGCAAAGAGAGAGACACAGAGCTATCAAATTAGGGCCCCACACTTATGACTTTATTTAACCTTAAATATATCCTAAGGACCCTTTGTCTAGATACAGTCACAATGGAGGATAGGACTGCAACATATAAATTTTAGACGGGTACAATTTATTCCACAGTAATCAGCTAGAAATGAAATTGTGGGGTTGTATGGACTGTGCATTTTTTGCTTTTCTAGGTATTTCCAAAGTAGTTGTAATAAGTTACACACCTGCCAGCGATTATATAGATGATGGGATATCTTAAACTAGAATAACTTAAAAAACCAAATGAAAGGTAGAGGATATAATCTTTTCAAATCGCAATTTTTCCTTCCTCTTCCACGAGTATCTGGCAAATCTTCTTCCAAGCAGTTGCCTAAATATTGGCTTCTACTAATCAATTCTCATTTTTTTTTTTTTTTTTTTTAAGACAGAGTCTCACTTTATCATCCCCAGTAGAGTGCTATGGCATCACAGCTCACAGCAACCTCTAACTCCTGGGTTTAAGCAATTCTCTTGCCTCAGCCTCCCAAGTAGCTGGGACTACAGGTGCCCGCCACAATGCCCGGCTATGTTTTGGTTGCAGTTTGGCCAGGGTGGGTTTGAACCCACCACTTTCAGTATATGGGGCTGGCGCCCTACCCACTGAGCACAGGCACCACCCCCAATTCTCATCTTTTATAGCCATGGTTCCACATGGAGTGGTCTGTTCTCTTCTATAATCCCAATATGAAAAACACTGACCTTACTCAATCCAATAGACTCCCATTGTTGGATGTGGGAGAGAAATGGGTTTGGGCCATAATCTCAAAAGATATAATCCTGATTGCCATAATCTTGAATGTTGACATCCTGAAAGATCAAAAGCACAAAAATATAATTCTGAAAAAAATAACTAATTAAAACCTCTTTTTAAAGACAAGATCTTGCTGTGTTACCCATGCTGGAGTGCATCGCCTATTGACAGGTGCCATCATAGTGTGCTGTAGCCTGGAATTCAGAATTCCTGTGCTCAAGTGAGCTCACTGCTTCAGTCTTCTGAGTAGGTGGAACTACAGTCTCACACTATCACACCTGGCTGGAAAATATAATTTAAAAAATGTTTTAAGAGACATTTATTTACATTTTAAAGGGACTTTATTTGAGAAACATGTAAAACACAACAGAACACCTCACAGGCCACTTGAACAATAAAACAGCAATAATAACCTGCACATTTTTACAAGCATAAACACTCAGTTATACCAATGACAGCCAAATGGATATGACAATTCTGAGCAGACAAACAGCATTCATAATGAAATAGGTTAAAAAATAAAATGTACAAATATGTATCAGCATGGTTGGTAATTATGTGCACCCAGCTTTCTAACTGTGGTCATACCGTTACCAACAATTTAATTCTTTTGATGAGGTGGATCAAAATCACAACAAGTCACCCAAGCATATGCAGTTGTCTGAGTAGCTGAGATGCCAAGAAATGTTATCTTTTATAAACCCAGACGTACAAAAAATATCTCTTTCCATTTGTTGAGGAAGTTTCAATGTTTTTATGTATACTCACAGTGCTTACACACAAAGTCAATGCCATGATAATACATTTTCATGGAGTCAAGTTTGTGAAAAATACATAAAATAAACTAGAACTCTAACTATATTTGCAAAATTTATATCTCCAGTGTTGGGAATGATGTGAAGATGAAATACATACCATAGCAAATTGGCATTATGTGTTAAGGAGCAGAAGTTGTACATGATTGAATAATCTGGCAGGGGAGATTTCTTGTTTTCTTCTGTGTTTTCTTTTCTTCTGTGATCTTTGAAATACTCACTGAACTTGTACTTGGACAGTGGTTGGGGTCTGCAAATTTTATAAGTGTATGCTATCCATTTGAAAGCCTGGTTATTACTCAGCCATTGCAACTAAGTGATTTCCTGCTTTGGCAGTGCTAATAATACTTGGCTTTTAAACTTTTATCTTTTTCTTTTTCTGTTAAGTAGCCTCATACACTTACCTTATCATAGCCTTTTTGTGAGATCTGAGGTCTCTTCCATTGTGCTGTAAGAAATACAGTAAGAAAAATGATATTCAGCTTCTTTGATGTCAAATTTGTATGAGTTGAGGTTCTTCAGAGATGGCTAAGAAGACCCATGACATGTTGCCTACAAAGTAGAGATTGGGGATGCTTGTAGGGTGGCTCAGTGCAAGTCCTCAGAACCAGGGAAGCTGATGGTGTAACTCTCAGTCCCAGGCCAAAAGCCTCAGGACCCCGGGGGCCCACTGGTGTAGTCCTGGAGTCAAAACGATGGTGAGCCTAGAGCTCTGATGTGCAAGGCAACAGAGGAAAAGTCTGCCTCAGCTCTCAGAAAGAGAACAGTAGCCTCTGTATTTGTTCTCTCCTACCTTTGGTTGATCAGGTAGTGGCTGCCAATGCTGATGGGGAATCTTCCCCCACCTAATCCGCTCAAATTTACACATAAATCTCCTCTGGAAACCCCCTTACAGACACCCCCCAAATAATGGTTTACCTGGTTTCCAGGTATTCCTTAATGCATTCACATTGACAGCTAATATTAAATCTACCCTTGTCAACTTGGCACCCATACACACCTTCTTAGACCACACTTAATTTCCAAGTAAAGACAACAGCAAGGTAATAGTTCTTACTAGATGCAACTAATATATATATATATTTATATATATTTTTTTTTTTTTTTTTTTTTTTTTTGCCAGGGCCAGGTTTGAACCTTCCACCTCTGGTATATGGGGCTGGCACCCTACTCCTTGAACCACAGGCACCGCCCCACGCAACTAATATTAATGCAACTAACTATCCTATGTACAATTGAAATGCTCCAATCCTTTCCCCAGAATTTGGCATCTGGAATTTTAATCTTTCTGGATTGGGATTTTGAGGATTTTTATATATTAGGGATTTTAATTGTTTGAAATTTCAACGTTCAGGATGATGATGTTCAGGATTATGAACAGCTCTGGAGAAAACAACTCAATGGGTTCTAACTAATAGCTAGAATTCTTTCCCAGAAAAGCCAGGTCTAGTTTGCTGGAATGAAATGGTACAAATAGAGGGTCAAATCCATTGCCGTGAACCCCCCAAGCTCCAAATTGTCTCTGATTCCAGATGCTGAAAGCCTGTGTTCTTTGATGTCCATGATTATCGCCCCCCCCCCTTTTTCCCCCCCAAATCAGGGCATTTAATTTTCTGTAAAAATGGTTTAAATGGCACTGGACATCCCTCTCATTCGCTCTGCTGTCCTTTCTTCCCCAGTTTAGCACCTTGTTCTCTCATTTGTTTCGCACTCAGGAAACTTATTTTCCTTTTACTAATGTGATTCCTCCTCACACCAACACAGGGAAGTTTTATTTGCCCCCTGAGGTACTTGTTTGTGAATTGAGAAGAGTCTGGTCGGAGAAAGAGATGATTTCTTATGTTCCAATCATGTAGACAGTCTATGAATCAAAAGGGATTTTTCAGAGTGAGTTAAACAATCTATTTTTCTTCCTGTATGTGTCACCATTTTTCTGGAAACTCTTACTTATCAGGTAAAACTGTACTTAGGGAGGTCCTCTGACAGCTCAATCATGTTCTACACTGGACCCCACCAGCGAAGCCAGAAAGCTGAAAGTGTCTGCCAATCTCATTTCTGTCTGAAGGGCCAAATGGAAGATCATCGATTCACTGTAGGAGCCTGCAGAAGAAGGGACTGAGCGGTGAGGAAAACCCCTTTTAGTCAGAAATTTTTCTTTAGGAGGTCAAGACCTTTAAAAAATTAATGGAAAAGTACCCAGCGATACCTTTAGATTTTTTTTAATGAGGGAAAACAAATGCTACATTGTTCTTAACTAGGGAATTTTACAGAAGTGTGTCATCATGAATCCATTTCCCCTTGGATGTCCCCTGCTCCCTCCTCTTTCCGTGCCTGTCAGTTTATCCATGGCTTTTTCTTTCCACTGCAACACGATGCCTCTCTAACCCAGCAGGAACTGGAAAAATGTTCAACCGTTAAAATGTGCAACTAGTTATGAATAATTCCATACTATATGTGGCTCTCTGAGCAATGAACCAATAAATACTGTCCAATTCGTGTTAGGTACATTTCCTGCATTAACTGGGGGAAAAAAGTTTCCTGAGTAGGAGTCAACATGGGGAAGTAGAACAGATTTCCAGTTCCTCTGCCTGAGACCTTTATTATTTAGACTGAGTTGTTAGAGCATTTCTTTCATAGTCAAATACAATTGTAAAATACATTAGAAAATCAAATAAGATTTTTTTGGACACCTTACTGTCAACTTTGGCATGAAAAATCAAGAAGTCAGTATAATTCACCCCCCTCCCACTTTGGGAGGGGAGGGGTGATGTGTCTATGTCACATGTCACGCTGTTAGGCAATAGGAATACTACCTATGAAAAGACTTAGGGTTAAGGTTGTTGCAGCCTTCAAAGGAAAACTAATAAAAAATGGGACATTTCTATATATCAACCTGTTTGGCTTTTTTTGGGCAACACCTTAATTTGTATTCCCTAGGAGCTGTGTTGTATAAAAAAGATCTGAGAGTTTTGAAATATATGTGTGCCTTTGTGAAGGCAAGTGAGCATGATCTTTATAGCGATAGTAATTAAATTGAGACACTATTTTTATTATAATCGTTATTAGGACACTTATTTCAAAGACGTTAAGTAACCTGCTGGAAACCATGTTATTCATCAGCTTCTTTAGTGGGGGCAGCGTGAGATAGAAAATTAATGTAGTTAGTTATTCAATGAGCATGAAACCCCTTATTTGTATTGTTGTAACACAATTGTCCTTTCATCTGTTCTTAGCCTCCATTTATTAGTTCTTAGTGCTCATTTTCCAAGTTTCTTTACTTTGTTTCTCACAATTTACAATATTTTCTCAAGAAATATTGAGTAAACGCCATCACTGTAAGTCCTGAAGGGAAGTTTCTATGTAAGTGTTCCAAAAGCTCAAAACCCTGCAAGTAGGCAAAATTCTTCCTCAAAGTTATCTTCATTCAAGCTGCTAAAAGATCCACCTTTCTTAAGTGCTTAAACATTAAAAAGGAATTGTATGTCTGTAGATATCATCCTTAAGTTGCATTTTTGTTGATTAGTGTATATTTATAAGCATATATGTATACATAGATATATGTGCACTCGCACATACTCAGAAACAATTTGTGTCTTCAGTTTCTTGGTGTTGTTTTGCTTTTTTGGTATATGCTTTTTCACTTTTGGAACCCTGAAGAGCAAAGAGTTTTATTTGCTTTATTGTTCTTTGTTAATATTATTGGTAGTAATAACAATAAAAAGGTCTTAGTTAGGCAGCACCTGTGGCTCAAGGAGTAGGGTGCTGGCCCCGTATACCGGAGGTGGTGGGTTCAAACCTGGCCCTGGCCAAAAACTGAAAAAAAAAAAAAAAAAAAAAAGAAGGTCTTGGTTTAATATGGAAAAATTAATGAATAATGTTAATTCAATTGATAACAACTGAAAGTTTCTTTTTTGAATTGCTTTATGACTTAAAATTTTATATTAATATTATTTTTGGTCAACAAATTTTTATATATTTTATACTTCTATGGAGCACAATGATGTTTTGATATACATAAGGTATACAGTGGGGCATGATTAGATCACGCTAATTAATGTACTTATCATCTTGATTACTTACTACTTTTTGTGGTAAGACATTTGAAATATACTTTTTTAAGATGGCTTCTTTATGTTTATAATACTAGATCCCAAATTCTATAAGAAGTAGAAGAGATTTTATAAACTATTACTACTGCTACTAGTTTTGGTATATGATTTCTAAAAGAAATATTCCACCTGTGCCAGATGAAAGCAGTCTAGGGCCAGGGTGCCTCCAAAGCTTAGAAGGATGGGCATTTTGCAGGAGCATCTGCTGGTGTCCAGGGACTCTGAGGGTCTTCTGCCCGACCCTGAGACTGGCTGTCCTTCTTGGCCTTCTGAGAGCTTGGGGTTTTCTGCAGAGAGCCCAGGGAGTTGCCAAAAGTTGTGCTCAGGCTCAGACACATCCTCATTTCTGTAATTCAAACAAAGGAGTGTCTTGTGTTTTAAAGAGAACTGATTTACTCATGTAGGAGGGGCAGGGATGTATCTGGCCTTTGGTACATGAAGCCAGGATTAAATTCTACCAGTGTTTTCTCTTTTCTTTCCTTGTCCCTGTTTCTCTTGGAACATTCACACTCTCCCACAGTAGAGCAGGTGAGTTTCTTCACATAGGAGAAGTTGGCCTCCCACTGTACCAGAGCCTCCCCTCTCCACCTGCCACAGAGAAGAGCCAGGGCCCATGTGCCTGAGGGTGGGGGATTCTTCCATTGGCCCAGAAGGTGTGGAGGTTAGCCCACAACTGCTCAGCAACGTGTGAGAATCTGACATTCCCCAGAGACATTTAAAAGTGTTTTTGAAAGGTACTCAGAAATGATTCACAAGGTGACCTCACTTAATCTGTAAGCCCTTTGTTCAAGTCACTTAAATTATCTGAAGGTGAAGCCTTAATAAGTATTTGAACTATATATAAGATGTGATATACAGGCTTGGCACCTGTAGCTCAAGCGGCTAAGGCACCAGCCACATACACCAGAGCTGGCGGGTTCGAATCTAGCCTGGGCCTGCCAAACTACAATGACAACTACAACCAAAAAATGGCCAGGCATTGTGGCGGGTGCCTGTAGTCTCAGCGACTTGGGAGGCTGAGGCAAGAGACTCGCTTAGGCCCAGGAGTTGGAGGTTGTCGTGAGCTGTGATCCGTAGCACTCTACACAGTGAAAGCTTGAGGCTCTGTCTCAAAACAAAACAAAACAAACAAGCAAAACAAAAAAAGATGTGATATACAGATTTAAACTTCTTTTTATTTTTATTTTATTTTATTTTATTTTTTGCAGGTTTTTGGCCGGAGCTGGGTTTAAATCCACCACCTTGGGTATATGGGGCCAGCACCCTACTCCTTTGAGCCACAGGCACCGCCCATAAACTTCTTTTTAAATACCAGCTATATTAAAGGAAGGCTGGCCAGGCATCATGGCTCATGCCTATAATCTACCACCTGGGAGGCTGAGGCAGGTGGATTGCTTGAGCTTATGAGTTTAAGACCAGCCTGAGACAGAGCAAAACCCTGTCTCTAAAAATAGCCAGACATTGTGGTGGGTTCCTGTAATCCCAGCTACTCAGGAAGCTGAGGCAAGAGAATCACTTGAGCCCAAGAGTTTGAGGTTGCTGTGAGCTAAGATGCCGTGGCAGTCTACTGAGGATGAAAAGGTGAGAGTCTGCCTCAAAAAAAAAAAAAAAAGGAAGGCTGGAAAATCTCAGAGTTTAAAGTATGTGGTCATCAATAAAGTATTTTCCTGGCTATAAAATTCATAAGGAAGCTAGTTAAATGATAATTTACATGATCTTTGGGGGATATGAGACATAGACTGGAGTAATATGGCTTTCAGAATGAATTGAAAAAGAAAATTCTAGTTATAATAGACCACAATTCTATACTAACTGGTTTTATTTTAAAAAAAATGAG
Source organism: Loris lydekkerianus (assembly GCA_963574355.1). Classification (NCBI taxonomy): domain Eukaryota; kingdom Metazoa; phylum Chordata; class Mammalia; order Primates; family Lorisidae; genus Loris; species Loris lydekkerianus. The sequence goes on along the minus strand of CAUYPK010089655.1, from coordinate 6,762 downwards.
ACAAAATTAATTAAGCTTTAACTGAGTAAAATGTTTAGTTAAAATAATGATGTTCTTAGAGAATATTAGAATTCTCTCAAAAAGATTGAGAATTTATGTCAGAATAAGTATCCATAGAAGTGAAGGTTAGGAAAAAGTTTAATCTCTGACCTCTGAACTGAGAAGAGAAAAGTAATGTATCTTTATGCAAGTTTTAAAGAAATGGAACACACACATAGTATTTTCTACTACCTATCTCAGTTTCTTCAAAACCAACTTTCTTTTTTTTTTGTTTGAGGCAGAGCCTCAAGCTGTCACCCTGGGTAGAGTACTGTGGCATATCAGCTCACAGCAACCTCCAACTCCTGGGCTCAAGCGAGTCTCCTGCCTCTGCCTCCAAAGTAGCTGGGATTACAGGTGCCTGCCACAACGCCCAGCTATTTTTTTGGTTGCAGCCGTCATTGTTGTTTGGTGGGCCCAGGCTGCATTCGAACCTGCCAGCCCAAGTGTATGTGGCTGGCGCCTTAGCCATTTGAGCCACAGGCACTGAGCCAAAACCAACTTTTCTTCTAACAAAACGTAATCCTTACTTCTCCATGAAAGAACTACAGATTGTTCTAAAAGATGAGTCATTGTGAAATGGGGGTCTTCCCTTCAGGATAGAGTAAAAAGAGGGTGCATTCAAGATGTGTCCAGCCATCCTCAGTTGGAACACAGAAAAACATTTCCCAAAGGACTGAGGAACGGAAGGGGAGTGGCCATTGCAAATTCTAAAATGCCAATTACCCCTGGTACTCCACTGTTTTTTCTGACCTAAGTTGCAGCCTAACGAGAGAAATTCAGACCTGTTTCTTTAACGTGCACAAGCAATTTTAAAACTCTATGAATAAAGGATTTTCAGTATTCAATAACAGAGAGCTCATCTTATGCCTGAGACTACAGTGGGATTTCTTGCTGTGTTTGCAGTTATGAAACATGGTTAACTATAGGCTCCGGTATATCTGGGAGGGTGGAAAAGAAAGAGAGAGAGAGGGAGGGAGGAAGGGAGGGAGAGAGATTCATTGAGAGGCTGCAGAACAGATTCCAAGTCTGTGAACACAGATAGTTATGTGAGAGGACATGGGCTTAAGGGATAGTGGTATGTCCTCACTGCCTTTTGATCAGTGATCTGTTCTCTTAGGAAAGGAGACCCCCAAACAATAAACTTTAGCTAATCAGTTTCTCCTCTTCTTCAGAAAGAATAAACAAGGAAGAGAGAGCATAAGGAGAGAAGAAAACCCAAGCAGTGGGAGATGAGGCATTCTGGCTTGTGTGCCCTGGCATTACTGAGATCGGTAACCTTATTTATAAGGTTAATGGGCTTTTGCCAGAGAACATTATCATATTGTTTTTAATGGGAAAAAGTGATTTGAGTTCTAAATAAGTGACAAATAAATAAAGTTTTGGACTGCAACATATCAAGATGATTGAGCTTCTTTTTCAAATTAACTGTACAAGCTCCTCATGTACAGTAATGATAAATGTAAGGCTATGCTTTGCCAGCAATGACGGAATGGTCTTCTCACAGTACCACAGAATGAGAGTGGCTAGGTGGGATAGCTCAGACCTGCACTTTGGGAGGCTGAGGCGCGAAAATCAATTGAGGCCAGGAATTTAAGACCAGCTTGGGAAAGACTCCATCTCTATAAAAAATAAGATAATTATCCCAGCTTGGTGGCATGGACCTATAGTCCTACTCAGGAGGCTGAAGCAGGAGGATTGCTTGAGCCCAGATGTTTGAGGTTACAGTGAAGTATAACACCACTGTAACGCATCCTAGAAGAATGAGAGGGTAGATACATTTTCCTCTTAGGCTATGCAAGGAAATACATATATTCCAGAAAATAATACAAATTAGGATGAATTTAATCACTTGGTAAACAAGGGAGCACAATCATAGGGGAAATTATTCTAGAAATAATAACATTTTTTCCTAGTTCAAATTCCCACATTTTTTCACCGTCCTAGAGAAATGATTTTATCAGTTAGCTTTGAGTGCATTACAAACCCTGCACCAAAATTCACTGATTTACCATGAAAATTATTTATATGGCTCATGTCTCTGAGGATTGACTGGTTGAGGCTGATCTCATGTGGGCACCACTGTTTCAAGTTAGGTACCAACTGCGCTTGGCAACTCACGGTAATACGGGCTCAGCTTAGCTTTTCGCGTGCTCATTCTGGTGCCCAGGCAGAGGGGACCAGATGTTGGGGGAAGCTTTTTTTCTGGTGACAGCGGATGTGCAAGAGAGCTAGCAGTAAATTCAAGGCATGTTAAGGCCTAAGCTCATCATGGTACATTTACACTTAATTGTATTGTCCAGAACAAGTCACATGGCTGAACACAAAATCAAGGCATGAGGCAAAATATTATGCTTGGTGAGTGGAAAGAATTGTAAGTTCCAAGACAAAGGATGTGGACACGGGAAAGGGCTGACTTAATGGGAAAGCTCCTGGCTGGCTTTTCCTGGAAAGATCCTACCACAATGATGGTTGGCCTAATGAGCTTAAATTAGATCTACTTCTTGAAGATCTTGGGTGTCTGAGTATGTAGGGGTTGGGGATCAGGCAAAAGGAAACCTCCAAATCAGTGGCATTTAGCCTGCAATGTGTTTGTGTCTCTTTGCCAGCATCCTTTTCCCAGCACACACACGTATTGCAGACATATGTGTCTGAGCTCCAATTCTCAATCTTCAGCAAACAGGTCAGCAGGCACATGTGGATTCCATCTTCTAACAGAAACTGACAAATTAAGGCAGAGTGCTCCTGCGACCTCACCATGCTCTCTCTCTCCAAAACTCTTTGCCCTCATTCCCATCTATGGGAACAACATCCACTCTTGAAGCAAATCCCTGTTATGGGGATAAAAACACTGTTTTCTTCTTCTTGTAGGAATCTCAACCTTTAGAAGAAATTGTTCTAATATTATTTTCTTCTTCCATTATCTAAACCTCTCTCCCTCCTGGTCTTTTCAGTGCATGAGAAGCAGGGGCAGGAGAAACACAGGATTCGTGGCAGGAGCAATTAATACTTTAGACTCCAGAAGAATGTGGTCGTTTTCAGGTTCCGGCAGGTCTCTGATTCTAATGTGTGGAGGTACTTGCCAGTTTTGGGCTTTAGTTTGGAGTCCTCACTGCAGTTCAAGGACGACAGGAAAAATCTTATGATGTGTCCTATTACTGGAATGGGGCTTAACTTGCTTCAGAAATGGGCTCTGCTACTTACCATTGAGTCTCAGTTTCTTCATCTGTAAAATCGTGTCCCTGCTGCCTACTTACCAGGGTTATTTCAAGGATGAAGTAAATGAATGAATGTCATTTGACCCCCACATTAGAGGTATTAATCACTAGTAGTTATCTTCTCCCACCTCCTCTTCCATGTTCACCTCTTGCACTGTACTTGCCATGACATTTATGTGTGAATATATCTATGCAGAAAGATAAAAATGTCTATGTGTACATGGGTACAAACCAGGACTTCAATTTCCGCCCTTTAATCCATGTGTTATTGGTGGAAGACAAATATATTTGGGATGTAAATCTTCAACATTTAGTAGCAATACTCCTAAATTCTTATATGACTCATCAAGTCATGAGCATCAGGCATGGACTCTACTTCCCGCAGCACGCTGTGTAGGTGTGTTATTACCAGAAATCCTCCACAATGCCACCCAGTCATTTCAGTCTTTGTTTCTACAGAAATGACTAGGATGAAAGAAAAAGAAGATTAAAACAAAGAAATGTAATTTTTTTTATGTTTCACCATCAAGAACAGCCTTTTAGTTAAAACGAGATCATTTAAATTGGAATCAACAAATTTAAATAAAAAAGAAATTTTCATGCTGATTTCTAAACTGAACAGGCTTTTACCTGATAAAATCTACAAAGCAGAATATTTATCCTCAAAAAATATCAGCTATACATAATCATTACTCATACTTTCACACCTTCAAATATAGTAAACTTTCTAAAACTCTTAATAGGTTGAGAGCTTTTTACGTTATATGGGCTCTATGTTCAGAGGAAGGAAGAAGTAGTTCAATCATTCATTCAACAAACATTTATTAAATATTAAATTACATAGCTAAAGAGCTTTTGACCCTCTTCTCTATTGCTTTAATGTTTAGAGTTTAGGGTCTAATAGAGAATAAATGAAGTAAATAAAAACAAAAATTACACTTCAGTTTTTTCCTATTCTCTTCCAGTCCCAGAACCAATTTTGACACCCCCCCACCCCCAAACTGAAGCAGTTTCACTGTGCACTGGTTACCAACTTGTCTGAGCCCAGTGAGGCAACCCCCCCCCCCCCATGAGTTAGGTGAAGCGGCTTTGTTACTTATAGCTGGAAGCCTAGGATTCATGTGAGCTGTTTCCCCAGGACCCAAGAAAGCTTCCAGGGATGAGTGAGTCTCATCAGTGCTGCCCCACTTGCAATGCTGAGGGACACTTATAAACCTCAGGGTCACATGACTCACTGGGTCAAAGTGTTGAGGACCTTCTTTTCTGGGGGTGGATGGGGGACATAAAAGAGCACAGGCTCGTCCAGCCAGCTCCCCCATCATCTCAGGATGTTGCATTTCCAGCACCTTCTACAGCTATTCTTGAAAACTACGAGTGAGAAAGGTGGAGAACTGGGTCGGGCCAAGGCTACCTGGAGACCAGTCCTGTATCAACATGACTACGAACATCTCCAGATCACAAAGCAATCTTAACAAGATCTACTATATTTACCGTGCAAGGAAAGGTCTATAAGAATTAGGGAAATCTTCACTGCTTCCCCAAATTTTATCATCTCCAAAATCTACACAATATTTCCCTGGTTTGTCATATTAACCTAGTTACTGACAATGTCTTCTGTAAGACAGTGTGTAAGAAATACACTTAATGTCTATGCTTAGGTTCTGCCTTCATTTATATGTCCACGTGTACACACATCCGCACAGCCTAAAGCAACTGCAAGTGGGATTTGGGCTTGATTCTATTTTCAGACAGAGTAAAAAAGATGCACTCATAGCTATGGCTAATTTCAACTAACACAAATGACTACAATAGTCCTAACATAACAACAAAAGATTCCCTGAATTTTATGCACACACACACACACACACACACATACAGATACACATAATGCCCAAACAATCAGCATAATGACATGTTGGAACTAAAGGGGTCTCAGAACCAAATCTCTTATTTTACTAATAATGAAATGTAATCCTTTATATTAGGAAAAACGTTGAAAGTCATTTAAATGGATTAAAAAAAGAAAAGATCACTAGGTTTCCTGTCTAGTACACCATTCCAGGTTGTCTGGGTCCATAGGGGTTTAAGCCCCCATTCTGTAAGCTATTTTATAGCTAAATTGTAGGAAACTTACAGTAAGGCAAATGATTCTTCCAGGTATGGCTCTGAGGATGTTGACCAGTATTCTGTTTGCAAATTCATCGTGCAGCCTTCCTGGTGGCCTATACATGTGTGTGCTTTTGAACTGGTTGTAGTTCAAAAGAAGAACCATCTTACTGGTTAGTTCAAAAGAAGAAACATCTTACTGGTTTCTTCATTAATTAATGAGTTAAATAAAATTAACTCATTTATTTTTATTTATTTATGTTTTGAGACAGAGTCTCACTCTGTCACCCTCAGTAGAGTGCTATGACATCATAGCTCACAGCAACCTCTAACTCCTGGGCTCACGCTATCTTCTTGCCTTAGCCTCCCAAGTAGCTGGGATTACAGGTGCCCACCACAGCACGGCATTTTTTTTTTTTTTTTTTTTTTTTGGTAAAGATGGGGTCTCGCTCTTGCTCAGGCTGATCTCCAACTCTTGAGCTCAAGTGATCCACTGGCTGCAGCCTCTCAGTGTTATGATTACAGGCATGACCAACCTTCTTTTGACCTTTTAAAGTGTCCTTTAACAACTTCCTGCAATATCTGATTGGAATACTGAATGAAGGCTATTGAGTATCATTAGCAAGGAGGAAACCAGGTAATGAACAGTTACTATTTCTAATTGCTTTAGATACATTTTCCTACTTAATTCTCATAATCACACTATGAAGTATATATTATTAGTCTCAGTTTTATAGGTGATGAAATTGAGGCTTTAGTGAAAGAAGTGGTTAGGCCACAGCTGGGAGTAATAAAACCAGAATTTAGACCCAGGTCAGTCTCCAAAGACCCTACTCCTCACTAGCAGGCTACAGGTAATTCATGCTTGCTTTAGCACTCCTCTTCTCTACCTAGAAAATGCATTTATAAGTATCTGTTTACCTTTAAGATATGCTAAGGAGTTTGCCTCTTTGTTATACCTCTTTGAGTCCCTTCAAAATTTGTATGTTGAATGTACATTCTAACCTACAGTACCTCAAAATGGGATTTTATGTGGATATAAGGCCTTTAAATAAGTAATTATTAAAATGAGGTCATTAGGGTGGTACCCGTAGCTCAGTGGGTAGGGCGCTGGCCACATACACCGAGGCTTGCAAGTTACAGCCCAGCCTGGACCAGCTAAAACAACGACAACTGCAACAAAAAAAAAAACAGCTGGGTGTTGTGGTGGGTGCCTGTAGTCCCAGCTACTTGGTAGGCTGAGGCAAGAGAATTGTTTTAGCCCAAGAGTTTGAGGTTGCTATGAGCTGTGACATCACAGCACTCTACCCAGGGCGACAGCCTGAGATTCTGTCTCAAAAAAAAAAAAAAAAAAAAAAAAAAATAAAAAATTTGGTAATTTGGTTGGTTTGTATAGTAT
>CAUYPK010089654.1:0-88022 GCA_963574355.1 Loris lydekkerianus | reverse complement strand
GATGGCTGGGATTGATGACTGCTACACTTCAGCCAGGGGCTGCACTGCCACCCTGGGCAACTTTGCCAAGGCCACTTTTGATGCCATTTCCAAGACCTATAGCTATCTCACTCCTGATCTCTGGAAAGAGACAGTGTTCACAAAGTCTCCTTACCAAGAATTCACTGGCCATCTTGTCAAGACCCACACCAGAGTCTCTGTGCAGAGGACCCAGGCTCCAGCTATGACTACAACATGGGTTTTTATGCAATAATAATAAAGTGAATTGAGTCTGTTTAAAAAAAAAAAAAAAAAAAAGATGACAGTTGAGCTAAGCTTCAGACATGGAAATAAAATTCCTACAAAAAGAAAAAGGGGAGAAAGGCATTCTAAGTCTAGAGGAAATTAGCATTTTGTTCTTGGGGGCCTTCTAATGACATTTCTTTATCCTTTTCATTAATCCCACTAAAAATATTTTAATTTGATTTTGTATTCATTCTACAGACTTTAGCTATAGTGTTGTTTTATCAGGATTTTAAAAAACTTTCCATGATGAGAAATGTGTGATTTCTCATAAAGATGTGTGATGAATTATTAATAACGGATGGATAAATGTAGCTTTCCCTTTCCTCCTGTTTTCCTTCTCTCCATGTTCCTCCTCCCCTCCCTCTATTCTTCAATGTAAATTTATTGAGCACTTACTATATGCCAGACACTATTCTAGGCACAGGAGATAGGCTGGGGAACAAGACAGACAGGACATCTCCTGAGCCTTACATGTGCTCCTTAAAGCCACCTAGGGTTAGTATGGGCAAATGTCATCAGTGCCACCTCGTCATCGCCACCAAATGTCATCAACACCATCTCGCCACTCAAGTCTGGTCACACAAACGCTGGAGTCCAAACAGATGAGAGCGAGACCAATCTGCCTCCACCCTTGTGCCCCCACCTTCCCACTCTCCCACCCAAACCGAGCCAAGAGAATGCAAGGGTGACCGTCCCCAAAGTGACCACTTCCAAGGGTGACGGGCTGACACGACAGAGGCAGGCTGTGAGGAGATGACAGACTCCCAGCTCCCTCATCATTCCTGCCAGCCGCTCCCAGGTTGCTCGTGTAAATAATCCTTTAGGCACCAGAACAGCCTTTTCCCTTCAAATTATAGCAAATTGAAAGGCAGAGTCAACAGAGGCCTCCAAGCTCCTAAGAGAATTGAACTTGCCCTCACGGGTTAAGGAAAGGCAGGAGAGCCACAGGGTCCTCTAGGCCCTGGAGTGTGACTCTGCCCTGTGCAACCAACAATTAGATGTTACTGAAAAATTCAATCACAGGCTATGGCAAGAATGCTAGTCAAAAAAACCTAACATACAAAAACACTTTTTCCCCAATAAGGGGGCAGATGTTGTGGTAACTTGTCCAGTAAAGATTTTACTTCAAAGGACTTAAAGCACTTTGGGAACTCAGTTAATGAGAGGGATTGTTATAAAGTGAGCTAAAATTGCCCTGTGAAATATTAAGAGTCACTCAAGCTGACAGCAGGATACAGGGGGTTCATTATACTATCCTATTTTGAGCAAAATTTCTCATAATGAGAAGTTTTTTAAAGCCCTGATAAAACAACACTATCCCTAAAGGCTATAGAATGAATACAAAATCAAATTAAAATATTTACAGTGGAGTTAATGAAAATAATAACCCCCAGGATTTTCAGGGTACTGCGTTCTAAAAGTACTTCCACATGCAGCATCTAGTTTGGGTTTGCGAGGAAAGAAGGGGTTAGTAGCCCCATTTTGCAGAAAGCAAAGATGAGACTCAGGCTTGCCCAAGGACTTTCTGCAGGAATTCATAAAGTGAGGACCTGACCTTGGCCCCAGGGCATCTTGCGTGGCCTGTAGGCCTCCCCGCTCAGCCCCAGCCCAGCCTTCGGGCCTCAATGGACCATTGTCAAATGGGGCTTGTTTTAGTATTAAAAATCTTGCCTGGCACCACTCCTCCTACCTTGCTATCACCCCTATTTTCACAACACAGTGTGGGATTCTGAGATCTGCACCCATGGTCCCCATGAGCCACATACAACCAACTATTTGCCCAGCATCTGTCTTCCCCGCTGAATCTTAGGATCCAAGGCTTAGTTGGCCAGCGGACAATCTTCAGTATAAAATGTTTCCATTGGCATAAATCAAGCCATAATGGAACACTTCCCCTGGCCAGACTTAACCGTTCCAAACCCTGACTCGTCTTTTCAGAAACCTCATCTGGGCCACGACCAGCCACAGATTCTTCCAGTATCTGCCCCCAGCCCAGGAATCCATACTGGTTCTTCTTACAATCCACCCTCCCACTCAACCTTAGGACCAAGCCAAGATGTGTTTTAAGTGACTTAAACACATCTTTAAGATCCACAAGGGTGGATCTTTTAACCTCTTTCATTCAAGCCCCACTTGAGAAAACACTAGCTCCTTACTGCCCCCTCCCCCACCACCAAAGTCACCCCATTCACCTCCCGCTACAGCTGCCCTGGAGCCCAAGGTGCCCTTGGGGACTTCAGTCAATGTGACCCCACACTGTGTAGGTCTGATGACATCACTCCAGACATAGCCCCTGAGATGTCCCCTCTTTGTATACTCAGAACCTCTGTTATGTCTGAAACCTCATAACCTTTTCCGAAGAACACATCGTACCTGTTCTGTGCTCCGGGAGTTTTGCAACAACCCTTGGCCAAAAGCAACAGAGCTCAGTGCCAGATCCCCACGCAGACCGGCAGGCCCTCCTGGCAGCTCAGTGGCTGGAAGCTCAGGGTGCCTGTGCTCTGCCCAGCCCTGCCCAGCCCTGCCCAGGCCCCTCCTTGATTTCTAGGGGTGGCCCTGAGTGAGATACCCCTTTACTGAGGTGACCCTTCTGCCCAGCATCCACCTGGGGAGAGACCCACAGCACTAGCAGGAGCCCAACACACACACAGGCCTGTCCCTCATCTCTCTCTGTCCATCCTGTCACCACTTCCTCATGCCTCCCCCAGCTCCCGACAGCTAACACCTCCCAATATCCATCCATCGATTAGAAAGTGGCCCGTCCAATGCCGAAACCACTGGACACAAGGAACCATGGAGCACTTGAAACGTGGCCAGTGCAAGTCCCGAGGTGGAATGAGTTATTTACACACTGGATTTTGAACACTTAGTATGGAATAAAGAATGCAAAATTTCTCATTAATAATTTTTATAACAATGATGTGTCAAAATGATAATCATTTGCATATATTAGATTAATAAAATATGTTACTAAAATAATTTCAGCTGTTCCTCTTTTGCTTTTGTTTCAACGAGGCTACTAGAATTCTTTTGACTTCCTAGGAGGTTGAGATTTATTTCCACTGGTCTAGACAGTGGCTCTGACATAAACCATCCAGGCCCAAGTCCCAGTTCCACTTACTGGCTGTGTGATGTGGGGCAGGTTTCCTCTCCTACCTGGATTCCAGCTTCCTCATCTGCCCACAGGAGATCAAAGTGCCTACTGCCCAGAGCTCCAGTCCTGGCCAGAGAGTTCGATGAAATCACATATGTATAGTTCCCATAGTTCCTGCTCCTTAAGAAGTGTGGGCCGCTATTGTTTGTTTAGTAGGCATTCACTGATTTCTCTGTGACACACCAGGCTCTGTGCTAAGCCCTGGGGACCCAAGGTGAACCTTGAAATATTCTCTTGCCAGAAGAATCCCTGACTCAGCATTGAGGGACCATGTTCACATCTCAGCTTTGCTACAACCTATGGGACTCTAAATAAGCCACACAGTGTGGGTGGGACTCAAGAGTCCCACCTTCCGGGTGACCACTGGTTACTCTGGAGCTCATGGAAACCATCAGTGCAGTCAGACCCAACTGAGCAGTCCATGTTCCCAGAGCGCTGGCATTGGGCTGGCTCCACCCCCATATCCACCCTGGGGGGTAACTGCATTTTTGCCAGAGGCACCAGCAGCACTGGCCCAGGAGTCAGGGCCAAGGCATCCTGAGACCAGCTCAAGGCCTCAGGAGTGTGTGTGTTCCCTCCCCAGGCCTACCACTGTGTCCTCATGTCCCAGGGTGGGAAAGGATCTTCCAGAACAGTGGGGGATGAGGAGTAGGGGCCAACTATTTCATATCATCTCCGAGTGTGACCATGCTCGGTCACAAGGCTAAGGGACACTCCTGTCACATCAGAGTTCCACCCATCCTAAAGCCCACTATGAATTCATATTTCCTATAAATCCTGTAACTAAAATAACCATATTGCTATGTTGTTTTTTTGAAAAAGCATCATCGTAACAAAGGTTATGAGTTTAAAAGACCATAATATTTATAGCCTTCTTATGGCATTTTAAGTTTTCAATGAACTGGGAGCTACAGAAGAAAGCCAAAATATCAGAAGCAAACCAGACCTCGTCACCTCTGAAAAACCCCAAAACACACCCGAGGATGCAGAAGGCCCAGGTTCTGATGGACCAAGGCTGGGCAAAGGAATGGACAGAGGACTGCTGGTGTCATTGAAAAATGAGATGGGCTCAAGAGGTGACTCCCGGGTTTCTGCTCAGGTGACAGTCACTCAGACTGTATTCTGTGCAAAAAGACAACCCTTAGACATAAGAGGCTTGGTCTCTTCTGAATCCATGCACAAAGCTCAGTAAGCAGGGCCTGCTTCTCCTACCCTGGTCCACAGGAGGGATATTCAGCCAGTCTCTAAGCCACCTTGGGGGATCAAATGACCTGAGGGCCTGGCTCAGGGATGGCAATGCTCAAGGGCACACTTCCAAATGGGCAGGGGCCCAAGAGGGGAGGCAGCCAGGCACCATCCCAGGAACCCAAGGCAACCAGCCAGCCCCGAAGGCTCGGCGGCACTAACACCAGAGGCTGCCAGATCCCTCCTGTGCAGAAGATGCCACCACAGGGGAGGCTGATCCCAGAGCAGTGGCTTGGACACTGTGCAGTCACAAGCATCAAACAAGTACAAGCATCAGTGGCAAGTCAGGCAGGGGCATGGCCAAAGTGAATGGCCCATCCTTGCCTCCTAGGTACCCAAAACCTACCAGGGGCTCAAGAACAGGGAAGGGAAACAGTGCACTCAGGGCAGAGATCACCACACCACATCAGTACAGCTAGAGATCACCAGCCAGACCCACAAGAATGACGATTTCTCAAATGAGACAATGAAGGCAGGATTTGCACTAGGTCCCAGATAGAGGGAGGGAGAATGTCCCAGGGACAAGGAATGACCTAGCCCAAGCAGGAGGCAGCACAGGGTGGCAAATCAGGCCAGATGGAGCAGATCCTTATGCTGGGAACAGAATGAGAAAAGTCTTGAATGCAAGAGGCAAGCATTGGGGGTTTATCCTGCAGGCAATGGGGAACCACTGCCTCCAGAGCATTCTGGCAAGTCCTCAAATAATCATATGTGGAATTACCAAACCATCAAGCAATTCTACTTCCAGGCAAATGCACCAGAAAAGTGAAAACAAGGACTCAAACAGATACTTGTCCACTGACACATTTCCATCCTTCCAGAGACCCCTGGAACAACAGTAAAAGAAAAAACCAGGTATCAAGCTACCAAGGCAGAGGGGGTGGTGGGAGAAGAGATGACAGCCAACCACTTGTGCAGGATAGCAGAGGTGGTGGATGGGTGGACGTGTCCACTTGGCTGGCGAGAAAGAGCTGATATTCACATGCCTGCAGGTGGCAAGTCCAACAAGAGAAACCCCCTCTGTGGATGAGGACGACAGGTGCGCTGGCCCACAGGCTCAGAGCACTGATTTTGTGTGTGTTCCAGCACATATTGTTTATCATCGTTGCCTGTTAACACTCAGACAAGGCATGCTTGGGATAATTCATTACTAAATATAATTTATCCCTACACCAATTATTTAGACACTTTTCCCCTCGACGACAGTTCTGCGTGGACATATTCTGCAAAAGTCTCCCTGTTAAAGGTCCTAAGGCCTCCCACAGACTAAGCACAGAACAGGGGACTTCCCACTCTTGCTTTCAGGGCCCTTCCTGCTCTGATCCCAGCACAACACTCTAGGGACCAGGTTTGTGGGGTTCTAAAAATAGGAACCCAAGGGTGAAAACAGTCCATGTAGCCAGGTTGTGGGGTTCATGCCTTGCCGCCACCATGAGGTATGTGCAAACCAGGTGACAACTTCTACAGTAACAGAGCTGGCTTCACACTTTCCCCCAGGAAGCTCTATTTTTGACACGCTCTCCCCCAAAATGGAACGGCCTCCTGGAGTAACAGTGCCTGCTGAGACACCAAGCAGTCACCGCACACACGTCAGCACTGCCACATGGTTCTCCTTCTCACCCTGCTGGGGTGTGGCTGACCTCAGCACTCAGAGTCCCTGGCCCAATCTGGAGAGCTGAGCTCAGTCATGGCAGGCATGGTGCAAAGGACAGAAAAAGGGAAGAAGGCCATGGGCCTTGCTGACCCCTGAAGCAGTGATGAGGACTCAGGGGCTGAGACTGCAGCCTCCCCTTGCAACTTCTGGTCCTTTACAGAAGACACACAAAGATCATGTCCCAAATCATCAGTTAATCCTCCCAGGAATCTGTGTGGACATCATCATTTTGATTTTCACATCTGGAAACCCCTTTGCGTCCAGTTTGGAGAACTGATGGAAAGTGAAAAGTCCAGGTAGTCAGTCAGGTGTTTGGTGTCCCCATCTGCCATGGGAGGCACTGCAAGCTCTCTCTGAAAACATCAGGGTATCGATACCCTACAGATACACAACATGCAGCAGCTTCCAGCAAGAGGATCCCAGCTGGACAATGTTCTGTATTCAGCATCATCTGACTCTCCAGGTGGGGACATGTGTTCAACAAATGAAGCTAAAACCTGGTCACATGATCCAGAGGTTTGGCCAAGGAAACAAATTTTCCCAACTCATGAAAACAACAGATAGGTACCAGGGACTCTGGCTCAATCTCTAATAGACTCCAAGGTCGAGTTAAGAACACATCTGATCATTATTACACTTATGTCTGTTTGTATATTTACTTTAAGGGTCTTTTTTTTTCCCCCTCGCTTACGTGCTATGACACAAAAAAGGAAAGAAATATGCCAAAATGCTAATAGTTTAGTAGTATGAGTTTGGTGGACTTTACTCCTTATAAAAAGTGCTCTATAATATTATTATACCACTTTTTTATAAAAAAGAACACATCATAAGGTATTAACTTCATTTTCCAATAAACAATGGTTCAGAAGGAATAACGTAATAATAATCAATCACTGTGTGACTCTTGTGAACTGCAAGGAGCTATCGATTGTTTATGGAAGGGCCCTAGATTAGAAGCTAAGGCTCGAGTTCAGGTCCCTCTATAGCCCTAACTCATTGGGTGATGTTAGGCCCTCCACCTACCCAAAGCTGAAGCCCTTCTCTGGGCCTTGGTTTTCTCATATCTAAAAGGAAAACTTTATCCTCCCAAAAGACCATCCTTCTCCTTGACTTTGACAGTCTAGGATTTATCTTGCATTCTGTTGGAGTGTTCTACCCCACTCTGCTAGTTGTGGAAAGGAAATCAAAAACACTCTCTGTTTTCACTTTTTAAAACTCATCCTTTGGGTAACCTGTTTGGGACCCCTTCCATTGTATTGGAAGCTTTCCTGTCTATCCCTATTTCCTATCTATCCTCAATAAACCATTGTTCTATTGCTTCTGCTCACCTGTAGTCTGTGAATTCATTCTTCAGTTCCCAAAACCAAGAACCCAGCATGGAAAGGAAGAAAAATCTGATATTATCTTTGGGGGCTTGTCTAGGATCCTTCCTAATGGTAGGCATAACGGGCTCTATACTTGGCACTTTCCTTTTTGCTCCTTAATTTTGCTTTTTAAGCTTTCCTATCTATCCTCTATTTCCTGTCTATCCTCAATAAACTATCACTCTATTGCTTAAAAAACAAACAAACAAGCAAAAAAACTCACCCTTTGTAAAAGGTCTGAGCTGCACTCTTTTAGAACCAAAGGCAACCCTGGCTCCAAAGTCCAAAATGTTAATCTGGCAAAAGGAAGAGGGAGAGCTCCAAGACTTCCTTCAAACCCCAGGAATGGAGATTCTTGAAACCTGCTGCAGCTCTGGCATAGCTGCAGACAGTCGCATCCCTGTCCTCTTTCCCAGTATTGCCCAGTGAGACAGCTCCCAAACTCCTTCCCCCTCCCTCTCCTCACTGGTATTGAATTAGCAACACTAAGCACATAATACTCATTTTTACACATGCTCAGCCCTCCCTTTCCCCCAAATATTGCATTTTTCTTCCAATGAGTAATTTCTGAATGTCTTCCAAAGGTACCCGTCTAATTTCTTAACATCTCACTAGGGTCATCAGCCAGAGACAGCAGCCCCAAAGCACAGTTTCAAACATTGAGTTTAAAAACCACTGAAGGAAAAAAAATTTGCCTTGGAGAATTCAGACCATACCCCAATTCCAAAAGTCATCATTTATCATAGAAAATAAAGGGTTCATCACATGGTTTGTTTTCTTCCTTGTGGATCAGTTCTCTTTCACAGGAAAGTACAAGTAAAAGACATGCAGGAGAAAAAGACTGGCTGCCTCGGTGAGGGGTAACAGCATCAGTGGTTTTCCCCTGGAGGCCGTGGCTCCCAGCCTGTGCAGTGTTAAGCAGCCAGGGCAGCTCCTCTCAGGTGGCCCCAGTCCTGTTTCTCACAGGTCAGGTCCAGGTCACTACTTGGAGAAGAGAAACCCAAGATGCTAATTAACCACATGCCCTCGTCTCGTTCCTCTGGGTGCTTCTCTGGTCTGTAACCTCAGCAAGTCAGGAACCTCGCTGCCCATCATGGCCACACCTGCAATGATGATAATGGCATCTCATTATGTGCCAGGAACTCCCCTCCTGGGCCTGCAGCCTCTCATGTAATCTTCCCCAAATCCAGAGAGGCAGCACCCTCAGCTCATTTTACAGGTGAGGAGATTGAGCACCTAGGAGGCCAGCATGTGGCCAAACCAGAATTCAAATCCCAGATTCTCAATTGTTCTGCAATATTGCTCTCCCTGAGAAATTTTAAACTGAAAGAGTCTTTGCATTTCCAGAGCAGCTTCATCATAACAATAGGAATCCACAGCCCACGGAGGCCAGATATCTTTCCCTACGCCACCCAGTGAGGTCTAGAACCAAGGCTGGAACCCATAGGCAGCAGCTGGACTCAGAGCCCACACAGAGGATGTCAGTTCTACTAAAGCAGCAGTTCTCAACCTGTGGGTCGTGACCTCTTTGGGGGTCGCCTAAATACATCCTGCATATCAGATATTTCCATTACAATTCATAACAGTAGCAAAATTACAGTTATGAAGTAGCAGCGAAAATAATTTTATAGTTGGGGGTCACCACAACACGAGGAACTGTATTTAAGGGTCTTGGCATTAGGAAGGTTGAGAACCTCTGTACTAAAGGATGTGAGATTCAATCAGGCAATGGGAAAGAGAAATCTAAAACCGTCACTTTGGGCAGCCATGGTGGCTCACACCTATAATCACAACTATAATCACACCTATAAACTCTGGAAGGCCAAGGCAGGTGGATTCCTTGAGCTCAGGAGTTCAAGACCAGCCTGAGTAAGAGTGAGAACTCATCTCTACTAAAAATAGAAAAAAAATTAACCGGGAGTTTGGCAGGCACCTGTAGTCCCAGCTACTTGGGAAGCTGAGGTAGGAAGATCGCTTGAGACCAAGAGTTTGAGGTTGCTGTGAGCTACGACAGCACAGCACTCTTTCCAGGGCAACAGAGTTAGACTCTGTCTCAAAATAAAAATAAAATAAAACTGTCACTTCATTCAACAGGCAAAAGTATACTCCCTTGTCACCAGCTAGAGAGGGAAATACCCCACTGGCACTGTAAGAGGCAAGGCAGTATCACTAAATGAAACAAACACCAATGACAGCCACATAAAGATAACTCTCCTGAGCCCCGTGGTTTCTGATAACCCAGACAACCATTACAGCACCAAGGGGACACACAGAATTAATGGGCAGATCGCCTCCCGAAGGAAGTACAGGAAACTGAAGTTAATCACCTTCTTTCCCCAGGCATGACCCGCCAGGTGCCTCTCCTGCAGTATCCGTGTGCAGCCCCACCCCTCCACACTCACCAGTTGTTGCTCATACCTTCCAATCTTGTCAAGGTCAGACATTTCAAAGATAAGTGTGGTTTGTGTTTCTGTGCCACAAGGGAAACCACGGCCTCCCGTGACATCAGTTCAGTGTTATAATTGGGTGTTAGCCAGTGCCTACATCTCGTCCTTGGCAGCGTGGTTGAGCTGGAACTAGTACCCAACCAGCTGGCTGATGGCTAACCAAGCCTTGCTTCCAACCAAGCACCTCAGGGCTCTCTCACTTCTGTCATACACCCAGCTCTAACTGGGAGACAGAGAATATACAGAATCCAGGGAAGGCTGCCCAAAAACCTCAATAAGAATGGTGACATCATTGAAAAAGCCTAGGTGATACTCACTTTCCTATCATCAAACAAACCCCAAAACCAGGGTCAAAATGTAGGTGGTCCATGGAGACAAAGCCTGGGGAATCGAGTCTCACCCTTGGGTCAGAGCTGGGCTGAGAATGCCAACACCTTGGCACCTTTGAAGAGCTGGGCATGGTGACTCACACCTGTAATCCCAGCATTTTGGGAGGCCGAGCCAGGAGGGTTGCTTAAGGCCAAGAGTTTGAGACCAGCCTGGGCATCATAGGAAGACCCAAATACTACAAAAAAAAAATTGTTTTAATTCAATTAGGCATGATGATGTACACCTATAGTCCCAGGTACTCAGGAGGCTAAGACAGGAGGATTGCAGGAGCCTGGGAGTTCGAAGCTGCAGTGAGCCATGATCACACCACTGCCTCTGTACTCCTGTGTGATATCTCACAAATGTCTCTTCAGCCTGAAAAGGCCTGGCCCCTCTGTCACTCCAGGCCTATCAGGGGGCACAAAGGATGTAGACAATCCCGAATATCTGACCAGTTCAGGCCCTGGTATTAATATTTCCAATGCAAAACCCCTACTGTGTGCTGGCTCCATGCCAGGCCCCATCCAAGCACCTTACAAAAACATTGGTGCCATTGATGTTCACAGCTACCCTGTGAAGCTGGGATCTCACACACTTAGCTTCACGTGAGACATATTCTAGGGAGATGAGGAGCATGCCCAAGCTCACACAGTTGGTATGAGCAGGAGCCAGGGTGCAGGCCCAGGACTGTTCCATCCAGCATCCATCCCCTTAGCTAACACCCTGTTCAGCTGGTGTGGGGAACATTTGGAACCATCTCTGATGAACAGGGCATCACTGCTACATCCAGAAGGTTCGAGTTACCCTGCAGGCAAGAACACCCAGATTCTATTCCTAACACAAAGGGGTCTACAAGAAGGTGTGCCCCAGCAGGACCACATTTGGGGAGTCTACAACACAGTAATTAGAGTAGGCATTGTACCAAATCACTTCCAAATATTAACTCTGCTAAGCCTCGCCAAAGCCCACGAGGTAGGTACCCTTTTTATAAACGAAACAGCAGACATATATTAGGAAAGCAACTTTCCCAAAGCTGTACAGCTAATAAAAACACTGAAGCTTAGACTTGAACTTTAGAGAGTGGAGCTCCAGAGTCACCTGCTTGACCTTGACACTCACCTAGGGCTCATACATCAGTTTCCTCCAACCTGTTACAGGCCCAGCGTTCCCTCCACCTTGGGCACAGCACTGATGGTGTGAGTCACTTACAAGCTCCAGACCTTCCAAGGTCTGCGTGTTCAAGTAGCTGGTGACTCAGTGCAGCCACCCTGAACAGTGCTCAGATTACTCTTTGTTAAGTGCGCAGATCTGTATATGTTAAATGTCTGTTTACTAGAGCATAACAAAGAAGTCAATGCAGGCAAACAAAATCTGTAGGAAACACATTGTTTCAGCCAATCTCTGGGACAGGCAGACAATAGAAGGCCATGCAGAAAGCTCTGTGAAGAAAAACTGGCTTGCAGCGCCCAACCCTGCAGACTCTGGATTGCCCTGGCAGCTCCTAGGGATGAAATAGCCAGGCAAGTGTCTGAGAGACCCACGGGCCATCCAGGGTGCCTCTCTGAATGACCAGAGCCCCAGAAGGTGTGGCGGATGTGTGCGCACACGTGTGACCAGGGCAGTTTCCGGAGAACACTCCATCCCGCATGGCGCCGGCACCGCCCAGGCCCTGGTGCTATCTGACAGCACGGGCTTAGGAAAGCGCCTGTCTGCTATTCTATAACTTCTAGGTGGGTCCTGTTATTATTATTAACAAAGATAAGATTACAGCTAATAATAACACTCATGACATTTAAATGCATTTCGTCCTATCGCTTCAGCCTTGCTCTCTGAGGTGGGGTAGAGTTCAAAGTCCACATTTGTGTTCCTCCAGAGGCCCAGCATGCCAATTCATTCAAACACAGATGAAGTTTCCAGAGCTTTCTTAAGAAATGAAGTGGTTTTTGTTTTTATTTGCACTAGTGTGCCAAGCACACTGCAGTTGGAGCTGCTAGAAGGAAAATGCCTCCAAAAGCCATACTTAACTCTCAACTTCATACCTCTCAGAAGAAACTGCTAAAAGTCTCCTAGAGACCACCCTCCCCCCAAACTAATTTGTGCATTCACCCAGCATTTGAGAGTCTCCTGCAGAGAAGGCTGTGGGCAGCCAGGCAGCACCGAGCAGCTTCTGGTCCTGTCTGGAAGATGAACAACAGGCAAATTCACTCACCCCTGAGACTCTGCAGGGGGACTGATTCCAGGATCCCTCTCAGATAGCAAAACCTACAGCTGTTCAAGTCCCTGATATAAAATAGCTTAGCATTTGCATATAACCTGTACACATACTCCCATGAATTTAAATAATCTCTAGATTACTTGTAATACCTGATACCATGTAAATGCTATGGGAATAGTTGCTATATTGTATTGCTTAGGGGATAATGACAAGAAAAAAGTCTGCATATATTCAGACAGTTTTTTCTCCAAATATTTTCAATCCACAGTTAGTTAAATCCACAGACACAGAACCCATAGGTACAGAGGGCTGACTGCACAACAGTGAAGGTACAGTTACAAACTTTGATAAGTACTAGGAAAGAAAGAAACGAACAAGGGGGGCTATGGTGAAAAATGAAGATGCTGGGAGTGTTCCACCAAGGGGCCCAGCTAATCGGGACAGTAAAGGAGGCCTCCCTGAGAAAGCGAAGTTTGTGCCCAGCCCTGCAGGTCAGTGATGAGTTGGTAGGGAAGGTAGGGTGGGGATGCTCTAGGTAGAGTAAACAGCATGTTCAAGGGGCTTCCAGGGGGCCAAAGGCTGGAGTAGATAAGGTGCCAGAAATGGTCTAGGGGACAGCCAGCAAGGCCCCTCCCTCTTCAAGGTCAACATCCCAGGCCTACAACTGGCTAGCCTCTTCCAAACTCGTTCAGAGACCTAACTCAGCAGCTGACATGGGTCTCAATCGTCACACCGGATGCAGGTGTGGAGGGCTCCCTGACAGGGCCTGCCCAGTTACATGAGCCCTGGGAGGTCTCACTTCAGAGCCCACCCCAGGATCCTTGGGCAGGAGTTAAGGGCCATGGGAGCTCTCAGGAAATCCCTCCCGTGGGACAGGGCTCCGGACACCCACCTGTCCCGCTCTTCCTTCTCACGGGAAGCAGCCCCCAACTATTGTCTATTGTTCTCCAGCAAGTCACCCCAATCGTCAGAGAAGAGGCCACACACTCCTCCAATAAGCAGGGAGAACGTGGTGGGTCGTCAAACTTCCTGTGAAAAGTCCCTCTTTGTTTAGCAACTATGCTGGCTTGTTTCTATGTTTCTATTAGACAACAAACAGAAAGCTGCCCGGAAGAGTCTAGGATGAAGTAAGACGAGTCACAATCAGCCAGTGGTGAAGGCCCCCAACCTCTACCCTTGGAAGGCGAATGCCATCCCTCCTGCCAAGGGAGGATGGCCTCTCAGGTCCGCAGAGACTTGGCTACAAGGTAAGGGCACCCCCTTTGCTAACCAGTTCCAAATCACCCCAGGAATGTGGCCAGCTGGGGCCCAGGCCTCAGCAGATGGCTGATGAATCCCCCTTGCGACCAAGGACTAGAGACAGGACCTAGTGTTTTTATAGGGACCAGAGAGGATTCCAGGCCCCTTACTCGTCCCTCCTCAGTATCCTGAGAGGATGGTAATGATGATGACAATGAGGACGAGGACCCCAACTACTGCCATAACTTACTAGTAGGACGATGAAAAACATGGCATTTATTACTTGCCAAGTGTTAATGAAAGACTAAATCTCAACAGCTCCATTACTATCCCCATTTTACACATGGAAACACAGAGGATCAGAGAAATAAATTCCCCAAGGTCGTGTCAACCTGGCCTTCTAACCACTAAATCACACCTTATCTTATAGCAAAAGGGAAGACTCCGGCTACCTATCCTGAGACATCAGGACCTTCTGAAACCAATGCCTGGGGCCACCCGGAGGAGAGGAATCTAAACAGCGTGCTCCCTCCTCTGTGCTGGCTTTTGTTTTTATTTATTTATTTTTATTTATTTATTTTTATTATTTTTTTGCAGTTTTAGGCCAGGGCCGGGTTTGAACCCGCCACCTCCGGTATATGGGGCCGGTGCCCTACTCCTTTGAGCCACAGGCACCGCTCTGGCTTTTGTTTCTAAATAATCAAATTACATGTACTCAATTTGACACAACAGTTGTTCTAAAGTTGACTTTGCTAATTCAATATTCTCCTCAGAAGTGAGTGAGAGATAAACAACAAATACAAGAAATTTTCAAGCTGGGAGCACCCACGGGGGCATGGCCAAGGCCAGCGCACAGGACAGGGACTGAGTTAGTACAAGTGTCTCTACCTTGTTCTTGGCCACTGAGTGACATCCTGCAGGTCCCAACCCCAACAGACACCAGAGAGGATGCTCACTGGGGATCAGCACAGAAGTCCATCCTCTTCTTCCTCTTGTCTACAGAATTTCAGTCTGCTTTATTCTTCTTAAGGGACCTGTTTCCTTGAGATGGAGTCTAGGGTTTTGGACCTGGCTTGGAAGAGTAGGTGGGGAGGACCCACCCTCTGATGCCTAAGCAGCCTGCCCAGTCCTGCCTTACTGTTGCGAGGCTGAGCCAGGGGAAAGCTCTCAACTCAAACCATTGCTTTGAATGCAATCGCAGAAGTCATCTAACCAACTCCTTCCATTCATGGAAGATGTCTCAGACCCATGAGCAGTGCTGGACCTCCTTGCTACAGGACCCAAGACAGGGCCAGTATTTTTATTGTCTCTCTTCTTGCCACCCTCCTCAATCCCTAAATCAGGGCACAGCCCCTTGCCACTCAAGGGGAGGTCCGCCCAGCCAGTGTGGGAATCCCTCACCTGCAGCCCACAAGACTGCTCAGGCCTGCAGCATCCTCAAATAAACTTTCCCCAGACAATGGGCATGACCAATTCACCTGAGGACATGTGAAGCAAACCTAGCAATTAAGACCCAGCCCTTGGAATGGCATGCAGGCAGCAGGGCCATCTAAGCCAGTGCCAGGTGATAAAGTTCATCTTCCCACCCCACCAGCTGGCCCAATCCAAGCCTCGGGGGGGAAATGGGCAGAAGAAGCCCTCTGCTTTCTCAACCAGCCAGGTGGTAAGTAACAAAGGCCTCTCCAACTCCATGCAGAACCCGCCTTCCCTGCTTCCTACCTTACCTGCAAGGACTAGATACTGTGCTCCCTTGACTGACCCTCCGCCTTTACTATTTAAATTTCCACAGCCTCAAAAACACTCAAATTATGAAAGGGAAGGAAAAGCTCATTGGATGGTGCCTGTGCATTTGAGAGGGGTTCTCCTTGGTAAAAAAAAAAAAAAAAAAAAAAAAACAACCAGCATTGTTTCTAAAAACAGGTTAGGAAAGCAGACCACTCAGGCCTCCAACACCCTCAAATAAACTTCCCCAAGGCAATGGGCATAACTGCTTCAGCTCAGGACCTCCCAGCCAAAGCCAGGGCTTCCTTTGGTCTCCAGGTAGTCTTAGGATAAGATGGGGCACGGGGGTCCTTAGAAAACCTCTCTATTGATGGAATGCAGGGAAAATCAAGGCAACTCAGCCCATGAGGGAAGGACTTGATGTAGATCCCAAGGCCAGAACTTTTTCTCTTGGTAGGGACCTTCCCTGAGCAGCCTCAGAGCCCCACCCCATCTTGAACCAGCCCAGAAGGCACAGAGTCAGTGGTGCTGGACTAGGACCTGCAGGGTCCAGAATGCCTGGGAATCTGCACATGGCCACTGGAGGAGGACTCCTTGCTTCCAGCACAGTGGAACACAGTCACTTATTCCAGGGCAGGTTGAGAACCTCGACTATATTGGTCAGCCCAGGCTGCCGTAACAAGGCACCAGAGTCTGAGGCTGAAACAACAGGAACTTATGACTCATGGTTCTGTAAGCTGGGAAGGCCAAGATTGAGGTGCCAGCTGATTCAGTTCCCTGATGAGGGCCAGCTTCCTGACTTGCAGATAGCTGCCTTCTTACTGTGTCCTCACAGGGTGGAGAGCGAGCTCTGGTCTCTCCTTCTTCTCATAAGGGCACTAATCCCATCATAGAGCCCCACCCTTATGACTTCATTAAATCTAATAACCTCCTAAAGCAGGGCTTCAACATAAGAACTGTGAAGAGACATGACATTTAGTCCACAGCACCAGCCTAGGCACTGGCTGGTGAGCCTGCCGAGGGAGCCTCAGCAAAGGCTGCTCCACCCTAAGCCTCAGTTTCCTTGTCTGTGAGTGAAGCTGGTGATGCCTGACTCAGCAAGGAATTGACCGGATGAAGAAAACTAAGAAACAGAAAGCTGGGAGTTTACAAGCTGGCCCCCGAATGAGCCCCAATATTATGGGCTAGTGGGAATCACTTTGACACACAAAGCCTATGTTTGTGGGATGGCTCCTAGTTCCTGGCAGTGCAGGTTAAGATGCATAAAGGATGCTACTTGCCCAGAGAGGATGCCACAAGCCCCTGCTAACCCAACGTGGAGAAACACAGAAGGATGGATGACATCTCAGAGTTGGCCTTCCCAACTGGACACCAACTCCTAGGTCTGTGCCTTCCTCTGGGCCTTAGTTGTCTCCAATAAGTGATTCCTTGTGGGAAGATGAGGGTGAGACCCATCACACCAACACTGCTGAGGGGAACCCTGGCCAGGAGGAAAAAGGAGTGGGCATGTAATGAGTGACTGTAGTTTTAGTCCATCCAGGGCCCCTCCCACTACTGAAGAACTGTCCTTTCCCCAGTTACTGATGCCAAGATGTCAATCAGCACCTGCCACCTGCGTAGGACCTGACAATGCACAGAACCCCTCTGCCTGTGGCAGCAGTTCTAGGCGTGCACGCTCCACCCAAGCCAGCTGAGCACCCTGCTTGGATGACACGTGACATACAGGAGGTGGGACAGGGGGTCTTCCTCTCTAGGGGATGGCAAACTTTAAAGCCATACTAGCCACTGGGCATCTTTCCCAGGACAGGAAAAAGGATGAGTTATGGCAAAAGAGAAACCAACACTCAGAGAGCCACACTGCGTAGAGCTGTGGGGAGGAGGGGGCGGGAAGAGAGAGGGAAAAACACCAGATGGCATAACTTGTGCCCCACCCAGGATGTAACTTCCCAGCACGTGTGCCAGCAAATATGCCCTGCAGTTCTCTGTTTGTTTGTTTTGCTTAAGCTAGTTGGAGTTGAGCTTCTGTCACTTGTAATAGAAAGAAACGTGCCTGATCACAGTCATCTTGCTGGAATCAGAAGAACCAGGCTGCAAAATGACACAGAAACAAGTTGCAGATGCCAGCAGACAGAATCTAGGCAAGGTGGCATGCGAGCACAGCTCGCTGTGTTAACAGCCTCTCAAACAGGGCGCAGCGCAGTTGGGAAAAGCCGTGCTGAGAACCGCTCTCCAATTTGCCTCTGTCTGTCATCTGTCTTCTCTCTCAGAACGTGTGTCCTGGAAAATGCCTCCTGTTAGTGACCAAGTAGGTATTACTACTTGGGGGAGAGGGAAAGAGAAGGAGAAAAAGAGAGAGGAGAAGAAAAGCCAAAAGGATGATTGAAAAGAGATTTAACTTCCTCCTTAGCCAAAGATGCTTAGACAATTAAATTAGAAGACTTGAAGGACCACCTACCTCTATTTCCCAAACTGATGGCCTATCCTAGGAGATGCCAAGAGATGTTCCAGAAATAAAAAAAGGTGGGATTCCATAAGTTTCGGAAACCTGATTTAGACAATGAAAAAGATAATTTTTTATTCCTCTATATTATCATTTTAGGCAGTGAAGCTAAAATTGACTCAGTGAGATGTTGGTATGATTTTGTTTATGAAGAACTTATTTAAGCCTTTCACAGAAGAATATGTATTATGGCTCGGTGCCTGTGGCTCAAGTGGCTAAAGCGCCAGCCACATACACCTGAGCTGGTGGGTTCGAATCCAGCCCCGGCCTGCCAAACAACAATGATGGTTGCAACCAAAAAAAAAAAAAAATAGCCAGGCGTTGTGGCGGGGGCCTGTAGTCCCAGCTAGGTGGGAAGCGGAGGCAGGAGAATCGCTTGAGCCCAGGAGTTAGAGGTTGCTGTGAGCTGTGATGCCACAGCACTCTACCCAGGGCAATGGCTTGAGGCTCTGTCTCTAAAAAAAAAAAAAAAGAAGAATATGTATTATGAATACCTAAGAAAATATAGTAAGAAACATTTCCTCACAAATTTGACCACAGATCTCTTGTCCTCAGACGTCCCTGTTAACTTCTGTTGCAATAGTGTGAGCCATGGGACATTTGTTAAATGTAGATCTAATCAAAACTCTACAGATGAAAAAAGCAATGCTCAAAAAAGTACAGTTACTTGCTATATTTCACAGAACAAGTAAGTCACTGCCACAGGTTCAATAGGAACCCTGGTTCCTTGTCTCCCTGTCCAGTTTTCCCCAAATCTCCACCCATTATAATGACTTGGAACAATTTTAATCAGGCGTCCCTTGGTCATTTCCTGAAGGCAAGGCAAAGTAATATTAAAACAAAAGCTTAAGACATTCATATATAGGCCGGGAAGAGTGGTTCACGCCTATAATCCTAGCACTCTGGAAGGCTGAGGTAGGTAGATTGATTGAGCTCAGGAGTTAGAGACCAGCCTGAGTGAGAGTGAGACCCCATCTCTACTAAAAGTAGAAAAAACTGAGGCAAGAGGATCACTTGAGCCCAGGAGTTTGAGGTTGCTGTAGGTAGGATGCCATAGCACTCTATCAAGGGCAACAAAGTGAGACTGTCTCCAAAAAAAAAAAAGGATACTTTAGGCTGCAGAGAACCTAATCTGGCTCTGACTTCAGAAACTTACACTTAGGCAACCATCACAACTGCTTCCAAATTGCAAGAGAGGACTTCACTCTACTTCCTGGTCTGCCAGTCAGCTGCCAGGAATCTCCACATGTAAAGGGGAAAAACAGCAACTCACACACTTATGTTGGATAACATAAAATAGGTGGGTATAAATGTATGGAATAAAAGTGAATTTCTGAGAATGAAAGTGTAAATATGTTAAAGGCAGCTTCATAAAAAGAATCATAGCAACATCTCATTAGGTCAATTGTAACTTCACTGCCCAAAATGATGATACTTACAACTTTTTAAACAGGTGGGGGAAAACTCTAAAAGATTCAGAATTACAAAGATCCTTGATGAGGTGCTAATTGGATTGTAATAAAACAATTGATCTCAGGCCAGACACAGTTGCTCATGCTTCTAATCCCAGCACTTTGGGAGGCCAAGGCAGGAGTTTGGCTGGAGCCCAGGAGTTCAAGGCTATAGGGAGCTATGATCCTGTCGCTGTGCTCTAGCCTGGGTGGCAGAGTGAGACCCTGTGTCTAAAAAATAGAAAATAACTGATCTCAAGGGAATGTCATATCACACTGTATACTAGAGAGAAGAGACCAAGGCCTCTTCTGGGCCCCATGTTCTAGAACTATGCTGCCCACTCAGCAGCCACCAGCACTAGCACACACGGCTATGTAAATTTAAATCTTCAAATTTAAATTTAAATTATACTAGGCACAGTGGCTCATACTTGTAATCCTAGGACTCTGGAAGGCTGAGATGGGTAGATCCCTTGAGCTCAGAAGTTCAAGACAGCCTGGGCAAGAATAAGACCCCATCTCTACTAAAAATAGAAAAACTAGCTGAGCCTTGTGGTAGGTGCCTATAGTCCCAGCTACTTGGGAGGCTGAGGCTGGAGGATCATGTGAACCTAGGAATTTGAGGTTAGTGTGCACTAAGATGATGCCACAGCACTCTACCCAAGGCAACAGAGTAAGACTATGTCTCAAAAAAAAAAAAAAAAAGAATAATAACTAGTCCCCAGCTACTTGGGAGGCTGAGACAATAGGATCATTTGAGCCCAAGAGTTTGAGGTTGCTGTGAACTAAGATGATGCCACAGCACTCTACCCAGAGCAACAGAGTGAAACTCTGTCCCATAATTAATTAATTAAGATTAAACTAAATTAAAAATTCAGTTCCTTGGAAGCAAGAGCCATACTTCAAGCACTTAGCAGCCATGAGTGAGTAATGACTACTATAATGGACTGTGCAAAACATTTCCATCTGAAGGTTCTATTGGACAGCACTCCTCTGAACTCTCTGTTGCCCTACCTGGTCACAGCTGGTTGACCTTCAGCAGGCCACCTGACCCACAGGCAGGTGTGTCTATAGGATAAATTAAATTGAGAGCTCTGTCCAAGAGAAAAGCAGTGACTAGCTCACCAACCAATTTTTCTCTCTGGGGAGTCTGAACTCAATGGTCAGCTAATAGTGGGAATGTAAGAACAGACACACAATAAGGAAAACTCATGACACAGAAAAGGAAGCCATGGGCAGCAGAACCATGTTGAAAGAGGGAACCACTATTCCCGGAGGAGTGCCCCTTCCCTGTCCACCTTGGCCAAATTTCTAAAGGCCCTCCACCCGAAGCTGCTGAAGATGACGCTCCCTGCATACAGGACAGGCTGGGGGTGCCAGGGACTTAACACCCTCAAAGTACCCTCAGCCAATGACTGACTGGAGACAGATTCTAGAAACCCCAGCTTCCTTTACTAGCTACCTTCCTTTTTCTTCCCATTCTCCACTCCACTGCTGGTGTTTCCTAGGACCAGACCATAAGTAACTACTTACACTCAAATCATTGCCTTGGGGTCCATTTCCGGGGAACTCAAACTAAAACAGGCAAAGGAAGCAGAGACTTTTTTTTTTCCTTGCAACCAAAAAGCCAAGCACATACCAGCTCTGATCACATTTAGGGACCAGAACATAATGAAAGATAACGGATGGTACAGCTCTTTGGAAAACAGCTTGAGAGTTTCTTACAAAGTTAAACACACACCTACCATATGACCCAGCAATCCCACGTCTACATATTTACCCAAGTGAAATAAAAACTTGTGTTCACACAAAAAG
The DNA here is from genome assembly GCA_963574355.1 of Loris lydekkerianus. Taxonomy (NCBI): domain Eukaryota; kingdom Metazoa; phylum Chordata; class Mammalia; order Primates; family Lorisidae; genus Loris; species Loris lydekkerianus. The sequence goes on along the minus strand of CAUYPK010089654.1, from coordinate 66,562 downwards.
CTGTCAGTAAATGTTTGTTGTGGCTTTATTCATAATCACCAAAAATTGGAAATAATCCAAATGTCCTTCAACTGGGGAATAGATAAACAAACAGTGAACAACTCCTCAGAACTAACAAGGCGCTGATATACATAACAACATAATCTCCAAGGCAGCAAGTACGCTAAGTGAAAGAGGTCAGACTCAAAAAGCTACATTCTGCATCATTTCCATTTATATGACATTCCAACAAAGACAAAATATAGGGATAGAAACCAGACCAGTGACTGCCAGGGGCTAGAGGTAGGAGTAGAAGGTAACTGCGGGAATTTCAGGCGGGATGAAAGTGTTCTCAGTAACATGGCAGTTACCCAACACCATATACACTAGCTACATGGTAACACATTTCTTAAAACACACAGAGCCCTGCACTTCAAAAAGGTGAATGTTACTGTATGTAAATTACATCTTTACTAAATAAATGGGAAACATAAAGAGCACAAAGGCAATATTCTGAGCAATGCCCCCCAACACGCTCCTGGACGAGTTGTCCCCATCATAACCGGAGAGAGATTATGACCAGAGACTCCCACCCAGGTCCGAGGAACTCAGACCTTGTCAGTGGGCTCCGCCACTTCACCTCAACACTCTTGAAATATGACATGCTCCCTCTCACCTGGGCAATACCCTCTCAGGGAGTCAAATTAGATTCCAAATTATCGCTTTAGTGTCTCCGAAGGCCACTTGGAAATTTTGTCAAATACAACTGACCTACAGGCGGAGGATGCAGACGAGTTTCCATTAGAGACATAAGAACTTTTCTGCCGGGAGCAGTGGCTCACACCTATAATCCCAGCACTCTGGGAGGCTGAGGCAGGAGGATTCCTTGAGCTCAGGAGTTCAAGACCAGCCTGAGCAAGAGCCAGACCCTGCCTCTAAAAAAAATAGCCAGGCATTGTGGTGGGCACCTGTAGTCCCAGATATTCAGGAGGCTAACACAAGAGGATTGCTTGAGCCAGGAGTTTGGGGTTAATGTGAGATGGGTTGATGTCACTGCACTCCAACCTGCGTAACAGAGTAAGACTCTGTCAAAAAAAAAAAAATAATAATAACGAAAGAAAGAAAAATAAATAACTTTCCCTCACTAACCAGAGAAGTCAAGGAGACATCTGGGGACTGTAGTAAATGACAGGGGCACCAGCAGGTGAACAGAATGAGGACCGGCCATGCCATGGAAAGTTACTCACCACAAGGAGGAGGGAAGCACAGATATGACTGCAGCATGCTAACCTTGGAAATGCTATGCTAGGGAAATAAGACAGATACAAAAGGCTGCATATCTGTCACACTGATATGTCACACTGATATGTCACACAACACCGTCACACTGTTCCATTCACGTGAAATGTCCACACCGTGGAGACCAAACGCAGATGGGTGGTCACCAGCGACAGGGCAGGACTGACTGGCGATTCCTGGAGCCAGGACTGCAGACTCCCACCTGCTGGCTTCATGCTCCCTCTCAAGCTCCCAAGCTTCTGCTTCAAGGTGTGTGTGTGGACTGCACCCAGGGGGAGGAGGCCAAGTCCAGCCAGGAATGCAAAGTCTTCAGGGAATCCAGGCCAATGAAGAGCTAACTCTGCAGGCTCGGAGTGAGAGCCTCTGGAGTCTTCTCAGGGACAGTGGGCAGCAAAGGCAGCATGACAGACCCAGGCCAGGACCCACTCCCAAAAAGATCATCAATACCAAGGCTTGGTGTCTTCTATTTGCAAAGGACTCCAGATAGTTTCCTGGAATAATTATTTTACACAATGGTTGCAATAACCTCACACTCATGTCAAGATTATGTACCAGGACATGGAAGCAAAGTGAGAGACTGCCGCCTCACCCAACTCCTCAGTCTCCCCTCCGTGAAGCCTCCCCTCCTCCAGCTTCCACCACCTGGTCATCTCCTTGAGGGTAGAGCCAGGCCTTGCTCGTCCCTGTACCTACAACTGCTAGTACAACCCCACAATAACCATTGCTAACTGCTCAAGGGCTAACCTCACTGCCATCCCTCCAGCGGCTTGCTATCTGGGACAATCAGCTGAAAACACACAGGGACAGAGCAGCTGGCACAGTGGTTAAGGCCTAAAGCTCTGGAGTCAGGCATGGGTGAAGTCTCACCTGTACCTTGAGAATGGGCAGCTACTTACCCTCTCTCAGTACAGGTGACTGAGGTGCTCAAGTGCTGTGTCCCACAGAGCACATGCTCAGGAAAGTCCACACCAATAAAAAGCATGCAAGAGCCACGACGTAGGCCAAACAGAAAGAACACTTAAGTGCACAGGGACTGAGAAGGGAGGGTCATTTGAGCTGGGCACAGTCAGTCTGAGGAGGCTTCCTGGAAACAGTGATCTGTGCATTTCACTGTACAGGGAGCCGCCGTGTCCGCCCAAACCAGAACAGGCCCGCAAAGACACCCAGACTCCTGCATGGGAGGGCACCCTTCTCAGAGGCACTAAGAGAGGAAGGACAGGTGAAGGAAAAAGCGTTCCAAAGCGAGCCAGAGGGTGGGAAGGCAGAGGGTGGGAAGCTCAAGGACCCCAGCACAGGACGGAGAACTCAGAGATGGAGTTGGTACCAGGCCTCAATGCAGGGCCCAGATTTAGAAGGGTTGAGATAACTTCTGATGCCCTAGCTCTCACTCTCCAAAGGAGCCCCCTTCCAAAGCTCACCTCTTTCCAGAGCACCCCTGCTCAAATGAGTCACCCCACAACACACAAAGGGAGTGCTAAGACAGGCCGTGGCAATGTGAATCTTACTGCCTGTGTGGTCCTTTATGAGGACAAAAGGGCAGTGACCCCCAGAGAAGGCCCTGCCTGACTTGAGCTCTCACACAGCCAGTCAGCATTAATGTCCATCCTACTGGCCACAAAGACCTCTGCCATCCTGTGTCCTGAGGAGAAAGAGCCAGGGTCCCCTCTACCACGGACAAAAAGCCCGTGATACCCCTTCCAGGATCATTTCTTTTTTTTCTTTTTTTTTTTTTTTTTTGAGACAGAGTCTCAAGCTGTCACCCTCGGTAGAGTGCCATGGTGTCATAGCTCATAGCAACCTCCAACTCTGGGGCTTAAGCAATTCTTTTGCCTCAGCCTCCCAAGTAGCTGGGACTACAGGTGCCCGCCACAATGCCCAGCTATTTTTTTTTTTGTTGTTGTTGTTGTTTTTGCAGTTGTCATTGTTGTTTTAGCTGGCCCGGGCCAGGTTCAAACTGCCAGCCTCATTGTACGTGGCCAGTGCCCTACTGATGGAGCTACAGGTGCCACCAAGGGTCCTGTCTTTCTAAATAGCTGTCTCTCCTCGGGGCTCTCCACTGGCCCATCTCCCACCTTCCAGCCTTACCTGCTCTACTCTGCTCTTCTTGTTTTTTCTTATAAAATACAATATACATCCCCAAGACCCTGCTTTGTCAGTATCTCTCTGCCCTTGAATCCCACCTCCTCTTGGAAAAGGAATAGCCCAGAGTCAGAACACTCAGATGGCGAGGCCCAGGTCCCAAAGCTGGGATGACATGACATGCTCAGTCCCTCATCTCCAACTGCCACCACCTCTGCCTCCTCACACTGGCCATGTCAGCCACACCCACTGGCAGTCTTGCAGCATCCTGGGTACATCTTCTTGTCTCATGCTGCTGTCACCATCAGACTGCAAGCCCTACCCCCTCCAGCACAGGATCAGGTCTGGCGGCTCACTACTACACCCCCAGCTCTGAGAACAGCACGACACTCAGAGCTGTTGGATGAAGATCAGAATGCAAAAAAAAAAAAAAAAAATACTGTTGAAACTTGTCATAGTGCACTGTCTAGAAACTAAAGTAGGGCAGAAAAGATATGAGCCCTTTCTGAACATCAAGAGAGAGAGGGCTCGAGTTCTAGCTGTGCAACCTCTGGAAGGTCATAAGTCTTCTCTGACCCTCAGTTTCCCCTTCCTTTAAAACAGACTGCTTGGCCAAGGCGACTCTTCAGGTCCCCTCCAACTCAAGCACTGGGTAACTCTAAAAGCATTTCCAAAGGCGCTTAGAATTAAAGGAGGGCCACTTCAGGGGATGGCCACCAGCCCAACGGGCCCCAGGTGTGGCTCATCTTCTCCCGTTGTGCTTTGGTTTGGTTTAAAGGCAAGAGTCAGAGGAGAAGCAGCAGCCCACTGACTAAGGCATAATATTTTCCATCAGGTGTCTCAGCTTCCTGTACTTTCTCCTCTTCCCCAGGGAAGCATCCGAGAACAAGTGAGCCCTGTGAGAAAGAATGTACGTACACACATACACAACACACACCCCCTGGGGCAAAGAATACCAGAAGCCTGAATACTAAATACCCGCCAGACCCCCTCCCTCAGGCAAAGCCCCAGAAGCCATATCTGGGAGATGCTGCATTTTTCTGGAATTGTGTCATCATTTACAACAAAGTTCACTCTCAGGGCTGACATCCACCAGAGAGTTGGACTGCCCAGAGCCACACTGAAGAAAGAGCTGGCCACTCACACCATTTTTATGGTGAGCTGTGACCTGCAAATGAGCCGGGTGTGTGCAGGAACAAAGCCCTGGTCCAGCCGTGGTGAGGTGGCACCAGAAAGCATCAGGGACAGGCCCACGCAGGGCTTAGGCTCAGTCAAGAGACATAAAAAACAGAGCAGTTACAGGGGAGAGTCCAAGCTTCCCATTTAAAAATGAAAAGGATGCAGAGGGGTTGCTTGTCCCTCTTCTCCACAGGCCTGGCAGTGTCCAGGGGGCTGGTGAGACCACTGAGTCGGGAGAAGAGGACATCAGTGACCTGATACGACTCCTATTCTGATGCAATGCTGAACGTAAGATGGTTCACAGATGCTCCAGCCCTCCATACCTGTCCTTGGAACTTTAGGATACTACCGAGGACCACCATAATCTCAACAGTTCCCCAGACAAAAGCCCGGAGGGGTACTGGGGTGGTGTAGACACCACCGTGTCACCCTGAGCTGCTATCTGAGCAGCCTCTAGGCTCAGAAGGATGAGGCAAACACTCTCTCACTGGCAGCCTTGCACACTGTGGGACCAGGTGAGACGGGGCCACCCCTCATCCGGGTGCGGAAAAGTCTTTGCAGTCTACACCAGCCATTACCATTCCTTTCCAGCATCCACCATTTTCCCTAAGAACATCGGCCTTTTGGACACTTGGTTTTCTGGCCTCAGAAGAGTGATTAACCTGATAAATCTGAGCAAGTTCCAAAGGTCAAACTGTCAGCCATGGCCTCATTTCTCAATTTATTCAAGGAAGAGGAAAGCTATTTATTAGGGTCTCCACTAAGACCCTAAAAACATGAGGCAAACACCACTGGCTGACTGCAGACCCTTCATGACACCCCTCCACTCCCACCACAGACCAGGAACTCAGGACTAGAAGCAAATTTAGAAAGGCCATCTCTTAACAGTACCACCTTTGTCTATAAATCAGCAGGGAAATAGAGAGGCAAAATGTTCTCGCTGGCAGGAGGGAATGGGGACCAGAAGGAGGATACTGTTTGCCCAGTGTCACACTGCCACCCAGGGCAGAACTTAAACCAGACTCAGGCTCCAGACACGGGTCCAGTGCCTTTCCCACCCCTCCTGCATGGCCCACTGCATCTAGAGCTTGGAGCTCTGGCAGATCCACATGTCCCAGAAAGAGAGGTTTACAGGGCCTCCTCCACCCCCAGCCCTGAGAAAGGGCTGCACCCTGGCCACGGGGGTCCAGCTGGGAGCCTCTCCTGGCAACTTCACCATATCTGCCCTTTAGGATCCAAAGGGGGCAACAAAAGGGTAGCTCTCGGCCCATCCCAGGCCTGTGCTGCCTGGGGTCAGGCCACGGTGATCCACCACCTGCCAACTCAAGTAAGGATGCCAGGCTCTGCCCCACCACCTGGGTCCCCTTCCCACAGCTTTCTCCAGGACAGTCTGGCTATTCACACAGCTGTTCCCATCAGCACCAGCACACGGTGCACACCAGCAGCTGTTCCCGCCAGCACCAGCACACGGTGCACACCAGCAGTAACAGTGTAACAGCAGGGACAGTGCCTGCTCAGTAACAGTGTAACAGCAGGGACAGTGCCTGCTGCGTTCTGAGCACTGTGCTTTACTCCACTCACCTGAGCCAGAGCTGCACAGGGCACATCTGTCCAATGTGGCACTATCTCAAGGCAGTGTGAGTGGGAGGAAAAGGAAAAAACAAAGTTCCAGTCCTTCAGGGAGGGCAGAGGATTGAAGATGCCCGGGGCAAAGGGCCAGACCACCAAAATCTAGTCTTCTATGTCTCAGCCAGGGAAATTTTACCCCTAAGGGGATATTTGGCAAAATCTGGAGACAGTGTTTTTTTGGTTTTTTTCTTTCTTTTTGTTGTCATAACTACGGGGATGCTGCTGGCATCTAGTGGCTGAAGGCCAGGGATGCTGCTGAATACCCCACATTGCATGAGGCAACCCCCACGACAGAGAATTACACAACCCTGGTCATCAGTAGTTGACTAACCCTGCCTTAGGCACATAATCTTCTGGAAGCTTGTTTCTTTCTTTTTTTTTTTTTTTTGAGACAGAGCCTCAAGCTGTCAACCTGGGTAGAGTACATGGCATCACAGCTCACAGCAACCTCCAATTCCTGAGCTCAAGCGATTCTCCTGCCTCTGCCTCCCAAGTAGCTGGGATTACAGGCACCTGCCACAATGCCCAGCTTTTTTTTTTTTTTTTTTTTTTTTGTTGTTGTTGCAGCCGTCATTATTGTTTGGCGGGCCCGGGCTGGATTTGAACCCGCCAGCTCAGGTGTATGTGCTGGCGCCTTAGCCGCCTGAGCCACAGGCACCGAGCCTGGAAGCTTATTTCTTTTATTTTCTTTCTCTCAGACACCTTTCATCCTTGCTCTATAAGATAACAAGAAAGTAATGTGGGAGCATGACAACTACAACTCCAGATAAATGTTCGCAGCCTGTCAGAAGGGAAGCTTGGGCTTTTCCTGTTATAATGACTCAGTGACTGGGGCTGCAGAAAGAAAGGCCAAGCCTTTGGGAAGGCACTCTGAGTAGAGGCAGGCTGAAGACCAAGTTATGAGTATGCTCCCAAAGCCCAAGCATCACAGAAAGGCCATGGTGATGCCATAAACGTCCAGCTTGTGCTGCCTTTGAAATATGATTAAATACAAAGTACCCTTAGCAGGTCTTTGCCTGCTTTTCGTTTTAACCTGTTTTTAATTAGGGAATCCTGGCTCTTTGTTTCTTCAGGAAATTCTGTCAAGTGTTTTGCATTCCTCATAGAGAACTACTGTCTATGCAAATTAAGATTCCAAGTTTTAAATTCAGACAGTTTGGGGGCAAGCAGCATTTTGTTGATGTTTCCTAATGTCAATGGGAGAAAAAAAAAAGTGAGGGGAGGAAAGAATGAAGCGTTTGTCATTGAAAACACACAAAAAACCAGAAACGTTTTCCCTCATGCAGAAGGTCAGGAATATCCGTGTAAATTTGTCTCATGTTTTGCAGACACGCTGATAGAACCTGGGGAATGTCTAGAAACAGACTATTAAACTATCAGAGCTGCTTCATTCCAGCTGCACAAGCTGACACTAGGATACAAAAATACATAGTAACCTACACTATTACCACTTCTCTTTATGTAGAGCAAGAGGAAATAAACCTCTTAGGGTCTGGGCTAAGCCACTCCCTCCAAATGTCTCTTTTCCAGTTTTTCATGTATCTATGACCCAGTTCCGGAGATGCTGGCTTGGAAAGGTGTAGACAGCTAGAAAATGGAATGTGTCTGACATCTGCTTATCCCTTTCTGGAAGCAGGGAGAGTGGAGTAGAAAGTTTAACAGAGGCTGCCACAACGAAGCTCAAACCCCACTCCCGGGATTAGCTTTGGGGCTTTGAGGGAGTTACTCTGAGCCCCTCAGTTTCTTTGTCTGTAAGGTGAGACTCACAGTTCAAGGCATAGTGCAGAAGAGTTCCTCATCAACAAACCATGTGCTTGTTCTGAGTTGAGCAGCCAGCTTTCCAGGGAGGGTCACCCTAGGGACCTGGGCACAGCCCTCTAAGAGGGACGTCGGACTCTAAGAGCCTCTTTGGAGATCAAGACCCAGCAGTTCAAAGACTTTCCCATCTAGGCCTGAATCCCTATACGGACGTGTCAAGAATGTGGGAAAGTAGAGACTCCATTGCTGGGAGAATAAATTAATGAAGCAATCTGGAAGGTGATTTGGTAGCACTTACCCAACACACTCTTCACCATCAAGCCCACTTCCCAGTATCTATAACATCTTCCCACACGTACACAGAGAGCACTGATAGGATTATAACAATGATGTGATAATAGCAGCTAAACTTTACTGAGCACATTCAAAGTTCAAAGTGTTTAATGTATGATTTTTATGTAGATTTGATACATGATACATCTGGTATGTTCTACACATGATATTTATTTAATATATTGCCACTTTCACTTAACCCCACACAGTAGGTATTGTCATCATCTCCATTTTACATAAAAGAAAGCTGAGACACGGAGAGATCAGTAACTTGCCCTAGGTCAGGGGTCAGAAAAGGTTTTCTGTAAAAGGCCAGATGGTAAATGTTTCAGGTGGGCCATATGGTCTCTGTCACAAGTACTCAATTCTGTGGTTGTTACATGAAAACAGCCCTAAACTATAGGTCAACAAATGTGCATGGCTGTGTTTCAATAAAATTTAACTTACTGAATTTTGAATTTCATATAATTTTCATGTATTGGGAAATATACAGGGTGGCCATAAATTTCCTGTGCAATTTAAAATTGCATGCAAACTTAATGGCCAGCCTGTATATACTTTGATTTTTTTTTTCCAACCACTTAAAAATGAAAAAATCATTCTTGGCTCATGGAACCTACAAAAATGCGAGGGTGGATTAGGTCCAAGGGCTGTAGTTTGCCAACCCCTGCCCTAGGTCCTTTACATTTAATAGCAAAAAGAAAGAGGAGGGAAATGGTTCAATAAATCCTGAGTGGAATTCATACTATAGAATGCTCTGCAGGATTAAAAATAGTCACACACACACACACGGGCCGACGTGAGGGAGTTCTGGATGTGGAAATGAACAAAAGCAACTTGTACAGTGACACACTTCATCGGTCTCCTTGTGTATTGAAGATAAAGCTAATTATGCACATGTGTCTACAAGCAGCCACACTCTTATTCACAGTCAGCATTTAGAGAGAATTCTGGAAAGGACACCACCACATGTCATCAGCCAGGAAGAACAGAGGGGACTTTCATGCTTGCCTGTTTATGAGTGTGGCTCTATAATTTGCACCTTCTATATCACAAATGCATCCTTTTATTACTTGTCTAGGAAAAGAAAAAAAAAAAATCGAGGTCCTCTTTAGGAGTTGCCACTTGCCAATGACATACTCTGAGCACTCTGTGTAGTTTCCATGTGTCCCAATCTAAACAAAAGCTGGTTACAATTAATTATGGCAGGAAAAAGACATTCTTTCCAGAGGGAAAAACAAACAAACAAAGGTGGCATAAACTATAGTAAGTAAACATGGCTGTGTCTCTCTTTGACTATCAATGGTGATTTTTTTTAATTGCCTGTGTGCATGACCTAACCCTCTCTAGACACTATTAACCTTCAAACCAAGGATGTCATTGTAAACAAAGCCTTCAAGGTTTTCATCTGGTGTGTGATAATCCAGGCGTTGCTCTCTCAACTGCATAAACTTTAATTTATGAAGTTATTTTGGTTTGCTCCACTGGCATGAACATAGCTGAAGGGGGAGTCATCGACTGTGGAAATGAGATTTCCCTCAGTGCCAAGTTTTAAATCCAGCCTCCAGGTCATCTTATTTTTTTGGATGCTTCCCACAGTCACATTTTTTGTTTGTTTTACATGAAAGAGCACATTCCCTTTCCCCAAGCCAGGTTTACCATTTTCCATTGCTCTTATTAAATGCATCTTATTCAAATGGAATGTTCTCAGAGTTTCCGCCCTTTGCTGGCCTGGGGAAGAGGCCTGGAGGTGGACGCCCTGGGATAGACACCCAGACCCTGAGATGCAGGCCCTCTCCAGGAGCCACCTAATCACATTTGCAGAAAACAAGAGGGTCCAAAATCCCATCTCCTTGGGCCAGGACCAAGGAACGAGTCTGACTCCTAGCTCCCAAATTCATTCTCGGATCTGGACAGACCCCAGAAAGACTCTCGGCTAGTCCTTCTATGCCAATTAAAACAGCAGGTTGCTGAAGCAGAGTCCAAAGGTGCTGAAATACAAGTCCGTGAGGAGACCAGCCCTTCTCAGGTGACATTCCCATCAGACCTATGAGGTCATTCATTGTCTGTTGACCAAACAGTGAATGTTTTCAATCCCAAGCAACACCTGGTTTGGAGGGTGCAGGAGGGAGATTTAAACCTCAACTAGGCATGCCACCTTAATCCCAAATTCATGGCTTAATTATATGTGTTGCCAAAACTGGCAAGACAAAACTGTCCCAGCTGATGTTTGAAATGGGCCATCTCACAGCAACCCCCAGAAGCTACATCTTGGCTGTGGCTGTGACACAATTTATCTTCAGCAGATTGATTTGTGATTTACCTAGCCCCTTAGACAAGGCAATCTTAATTAATTCCTTGCTTTTGTGATGAGACCAATTTTATGTTTTTTAAAATGTTTCCCACCACATTAGGAACAAACAATAAAGTATCGCAAAATTTACATTATTTTAGATACATAAACAGTCACCTCTGTACCCACAGGTTCCACATTGTGAATTCAACCGACTGCAGATCAAAAATATTCAAGGGGGGACAGCGCCTGTGGCTCAAAGGAGTAGGGCACCGACCCCATATGCTGGAGGTGGCGGGTTCAAACCCAGCCCCGGCCAAAAACTGCAAAAAAAAATATTCAAGGGGGAAAAAAGCATCTATACTGAACATGTACAGGCAATTTTTCCTTGTCATTATTCCCTTAAAAATACAGTAGAACTGTCTACACAGTGCTTACATCGTATTAGGTATTACACATAATCTAGAGATGATTGAGAGTACACAGGAGAATACCCGCAGATTATTGCAAACACCATACCATTTTATATCAGAGAATACCCGCAGATTATTGCAAACACCGCACCATTTTATATCAGAGAGGTGAGTGTCTGAGGATTTGGTATCTGCAGGGGTTCCTAAAAACAATCCCCTACATATGGTCAGGGACAGTATTGTGGTTAAAAAAAAATAACATAAGGTTTAGTCTCTTAAATTTTTAAGTGTACAGTGCAGTATTGTTAACTATAAGCACGGTGTTATACAGCAGACGTCTGTAACTTTTTCATCTTATATAACTGAAATTTTATACCCATTGAATAATAATTCCCCATTTCTCCTCTCCCCAAACCCTGGCATCTGCCTTTCTCCTGTAAGTCTGTCTACTTTAAATGCCTTATTTGAAAGGGATCAGGCGGTATTTGCCCTTTTGTGACTGGTTTATTTCACTTTCCCTTAAGTCCTCAAAGTTCATCCAAATTGTAATAGTTATGGCAAGATTTCCTTCTAAGGCTGAAAAGTATTCCATTATATGTACAGACCACATTTTCTTTGTTCATTCATCCACCGAGAGACATTCAGGTGTTTCCTCCTCTTGGCTGTTGGAATAATGCTCCAAGGAGCATGAGAGTGCAAATCTCTCTTCAAGATCCTCATTTGGACCCTTCGGGATAAATACCCAGAAGCAGTATTGCTGCATCATGTGGTAATTCCATTTTTAATTTTTTTTTTTTTTTTTTTTTTGAGACAGAGTCTCATTGTGTCATCCTGGGTAGAGTGCCACAGTGTCACCATAGTCACAGCAACCTCAAGGCTCAAGCAGTCCTCTTGCCTCAGCCTCCCAAGTAGCTGGGACTACAGGCGCCCTCCAGGATGCCGGCTAGTTTTTCTATTTTAGTAGAGACAGGATCTCACTCTTGCTCAGGCTATTTTCAGTTTTCTAAGGAATCTCCATACCATGTTCTGTAGCAGCCGCACCATTTTAACATTCCCACCAACAGTGCACAAGGGTTCCAATTTCACCACATCTTCATAAAGTGGTCTTCATAATAATGTCTGTTATTTTTTGTTTTTTGGGTTTTGTTAGTAGCTATCCTAACAGGTATGAGGTATGAGGTGATATCTAACTCAGTTTTGATTTGCATTTTTCTAATGATCAGTGACGTTGAGCATCTTTTCATGTATTTACTCGTCACTTGTATGTCTGCTTTGGAGAAATCTTTGACAGTTTTTCAATTACATTATTTAGTTTTTTGTTATTAAATTGTAAGAGTTCCTTACATGTTGTGGATATTTACCCTTTATCAGATACATGATTTGCAAACAAGCAATTTACTTTACAACAGTGTCCTACGGTCTATTAGAATATAAAATTTTAGTCACATTTCTGTGAAAAATGAGTGGTGAAAATAAGGTCTATGGGCCAAACCTGGCTCAACGCCTATTTTGTAAATAAAGTTAAATTGGCACACAGCCATATCTATTTGTTTAGGTATGGCCTATGGGAGGCTTCAAACTATAAAGATAGAGTGGTACAGCAGAGACCTTATGGCCCACAAGCCTAAAACATGTATAATCTACCCTTTACAGAGAAAGTGTGCTAAAATCTGGTGTAATCATACTCACATAATCAAGGTCCTTTTGGCCCTTATTATAATATGTCAGAAAGGACACCTGTAAGTCAGATGATTCTCTTGTAAGTACTGTGATTTTTGTCCCTGGAAACAACTTTAAAACCCAAGCTCCTGGATGGCGCCTGTGGCTCAGTGAGTAGGGTGCCGGCCCCATATACTGAGGGTGGTGGGTTCAAGCCTGGCCCCGGCCAAACTGCAAAAAAAAAAAAAAAAGAATAGCCGGGCATTGTGGTGGGCGCCAGTGGTCCCAGCTACTCAGGAGGCTGAGGCAAGAGAATCACCTAAGCCCAAGAGCTAAAGGTTGCTGTGAGCTGTGATGCCACAGCACTCTATCAAGAGCAACAAAGTAAAAGTCTGTCTCTTGAGAAAAAAAAAAAAAACAAGCTCCTATCACCCAGGCAGATAAGTCACTAAGGAGCCTCTGGTGTCACCAGAACGTGGCCATGGTCTTCTCCGTAGCGCCCATCTCCGTCCCATCTTCAACCATTCCACATGATCCCCGTCATTCTTCCCCAAAGGGCCCTTTCCAAGACTGGTTTTCAGAAAAGGTGCTCTATTTGCCTTGGTGTTGTTAAACAATCTGTTATTTAACTCCTGACCCAGCCAAGAACTAAAGAGGAGAGACTAGCGGAACGAGGAGACGGGACAGAAAGAGCCCTAGGGACATTGCTTCAACCCTTGGATCCAGAAATCCAGGAATATACGTAGATTCCCAGACACACAAGTCCATAAATTCTCATTTTTGCTTAAATTAACTGGATTTGAGTTTCTATCACTTACTCACAAAGGGTTTCTGAGGACAACAGCTGGGATTTTTTTAATGTTCTATTCATCGCATTTGAGAGGTCATATATTATTTTCCATGTTTCTGCATTATTTTAATAATTCTCATTTTTAATGGGTACATAACCCATCAAATGGGACACACCTGACCTGGCCACCCAGCCTGCTAACACCACAGACCTCACTGGGGATCACACCCTGCCTTGGCACACTAGGTGGACATCACATGCGCTGGGTGTCCACCAGGCCAGGGCAGCCCGTGTACGCAGGACACCACCTCTAGGCAGCCTGGTACCCAGCTCACTGACAAGCCAGGTGTCCCTGCCAGGCACCAGTGCTCAGCGAGCCTGCCTTCCCCGTGTCAATGAGATACAGCTCATAGGCTCTTAGCTTTAAAAACCCTGCGCCCTTTCTCAGAGCTGAGGCTGCACTACCTGGCAGTAAAACGTCTCCATTCAGTGCTCAATCTCTGTCTCTTAGTCTTTATTCTTCCTTAATAGAATATAAGTTATTAATGAAGGGGACCAGAATATGCCACTCTAAAATACACCACTCCGGGGTAAGGAGGGTTTTGAAACGAAGGCAATTAACTCTCAGCCCTCCCACTTTCTCTCTAAAAACAGGACATAAATTTCCATTTGTAAAGACATGTCCCTCCTCTCCCATACCAGGAAGAAAACTAAACAACTCTTAGCATGTTAGCCAACTCTTAGTTCTTACTCACTAAGGAATCCTTATTTACCACACATTTCCCTCCCCTTTACCCTCATAGTTTCTACCCTCCAGAAGCCCCCAAACTCCTTTTCCTTTGCTTAGCCTATGACAGTAGATAAACCCCAATTTCTTAATGGATCCTTAAGCCAATCTGCCTTTGTGAACTCCAGTTCCTAAGTATGTAACAGTAAATCTACTTTTCTCCTGTTAATGTCTTTCGTCAACTTAATTTGAAGTTCCCATTCACTGAGCCTAAGAGAGCGGAGGCAGAAGTCTCTTCCTCCTTACACCTGTGTTATTTGCAGGCCATTCTCTCAAGGAGGCAAGGTCCACAATCAAGGCAGAGATGGTGTCTGCCCAGCCACCCAGCTGTCTCCATGCCTCGGCACAGTGACAGACTCAATACCTATTCACTGGGGGAATGGACATCCCCTGTGTGCCAGCCACTATGCCACCTCCCACGATTACACATGACACTGCCAAAAACATCTCTGTCCACAGCTCTACCAGCTTCATTTTGATGACAGATTATGTGTTCTGAAAGAAGTCTGTGGTTAGCAGCACGGGATAAAACTTGAAGAAAGACCCGTGTCAGGAAAACCTAGTTGGATATTTTGGCAAAGCCTCGTTAAAACTGTAGGTTGCTAACAGGGCTGGGAAGAGAGTGCACTAAAAGCCATTTGTCGCCAGGGTGAGACCCCATCTCTAAAAAAAAATAGCTGGGCGTTGTGGCGGGCGCCTGTAGTCCCAGCTACTTGGGAGGCTGAGGCAAGAGAATCACTTGAGCCCAAGAGTCTGAGGTTGCTGTAAGCTATGACGCTACAGCACTCTATAGAGGGTGGCAAAGTGAGATTCTGTCTCCCCCCCCAAAAAAAAAGCCATTTGTCATTCATCCCCTGATATGAAGGTGTTGGAGGGTCACTTCCTCCTGCTGCCCAAAGGAAATGGCAGTCCTTCGAGCACAGGGGGACCAGAAGGTCAACCCTTCACATTGGCACAACCCATCGCAGTTCACTGACACCCTGTGCCCTCCTCCATGTGATTCTCACAGAAGCCCTGGGCAGGGGTAGTGGCACCTACCCCACTTACAATGAGGAAAAGGCCAGGGAAAAGGACTGTCTGCTATACATCACTCCAACAGGAAGCAGAGAATGAGGGACCAGGGCACAGATTTTTTACCAATCTCTAATGTCCACCTTTGGCAGTCAACCATGGTCAAGGACAGACCAAGTGACCCCCAGCAAAGGACTGAGAACCCAGGGACAATCCTGCCTGCCCTTTGGCCAGGGCATCTGCATTTCTGGATATTTTAGCTATGTAGCACCAACTCACAGTACTTTTGTCTTTTAAAATTATGTCCCTGCTGGTGCTTGGTGGTGCACCTGTAATCAACAGGCTAAGGCAGGAGGATCATTTGAGCCCAGGAGTTTCAGTCCAGCTTGGGCAACACACCCTTTTAAAAACAAAACACACAAAAATAAAAAACTGTGTTACCTAGGAGTCTGCCCATGTGACAGTGACAGAAGGCATTTTGATTTCATATGAGCCCTGCAGCCCCAACATGGGAAGGTCTCTCACTAGGGAGCTCCTGTTTCTTTTAGTGCACTCTCCCTTTTTTTTTTTTTTTTTTTTTTTGTCACCCTCAATAGAGTGCTATGGCATCATAGCTCACAGCAACTCAAACTCTTAGATTCAAGCGATTCTCTTGCCTCAGCCGCCAGAGTAGCTGGGACTACAGGTGCCTGCCACAACACCCAGCTACAGAGGTGGGATCTCACTCTGGCTTAGGCTGGTCTCAAACCTGTGAGCTCAGGCAATCCACCCGCATTGGCCTCCCAGAGTACTGGGATTACAGGTGTGAGCCACTATGCCCAGCCTAGTACACTCTACTTTTTAAAAAAATAAAATGGGCTTCTCAATAACAAAAATTCCTTCCTCCCTTTCCAGCAAGGAGTCAGGCTCTGAAGGTTGTACATGTCATCTAGATTACAAAAAAGAAAAATATGTATTTATTTAAATAAAAAATCATGTTTTCAATGTTTTCCGGGTCCCTCTTCCTCCAAAATAAAGTTTTTTGCTGAGTTCTTTCTACTCTTTCATGGTAGAGTGACCATGTAATTTATTGTTCAAATAGGGACCCTTTCGAGAAGAAAGGGACACTATTAATCCTGACACTGGCCATATGAACATCCTCTTTTAGGGTCATCATTGCTCATCGGAGCCCAGAAGAATGTGGCTAACGACTTCCAGACAGCAAATTAGGATGTATCAATCTCAGGCCTTGAAAGAGTCAACAGCTCTGCTGTTCACTTTTAAGTAAGCCTAAGATTCTCTTTGCTCCAGTCCCTGACACTGAAGGCAAACCAGGGGTGCTAACGCCACACATCTAACAGAAGGTGAGTGTCCTGCTGCTTGTTGCCCAAGAAGCCAAAGGATCCAGGGATGCTTTATTTTCTAGCAATAATCCTAATGTGCTCAAGCAGGCAGGGAGTAGGGGGTCTAGTATCAGAACAAAGAAGGCTCAGGAGATCACAGGCCCATCCCAGTGCCAGGCAGGGCCACACCCTCCATTTCAGATGGAATAGAATCTCTGCTCTTTATTTTAAACCTCCAGAGGAAATCGCACCACCTCCCTGGGTGAGCCAGTCCAAAGTTTAATTGAGATCTTCAGGCCAAGGCCCCCCACTTCCCGTCCATCCCCCACCCGGGAAACCAATAAAGTCTGACCCTCTGCCTAGCACCAGTACAGCAGAGGAAAAGAGCTATCAGCTTCATCCTCTCTCCTTCATCTCTGGGCTGAGGTAATAGGACATGAAACGCACAGAGACACACACAAATCTCCTTTCTCCCTAGATCAGCACTCCCTACTCCTAAACCCTTTAATCCCCAAGCAGATTGTAAACAGGACAGGAAATGCAAGCAGCAAAGTTTAGGCACATTTCTACCTCTTAACTAGAGCTCCCACCCTGGCCCCAGTCTCTCTTGACAGACAGACAACCCATTAAAAGCTGGCCCATAACAGTTTTTCCTGTAAGAACATGTAAATAGCATCATTTGAGCTTATACTTGGGTATTTCCCAGCTTATTGGCTTTTTCTTCCTTTGTCCTGTGATGTTCCCATGGGGAGTGAGAAGGTGGAGGGGAGGGTCTCTCTCCCCAGACCTTAGCCCAGCCTACCCCTCCTGCTCTCCTCAGATCCCTCCCTCCCTCAAGCTCTCTGAAGCTAAAAAGACTTCCCCTTGAATACTGCTTCTGTCACTTGGCTTTTCTTTCTGAAAGGTGTGTGTCCTTTCATTTCTTTGAAGGAAGCCCTTCCATTCAGTGTGCTGGAGATTCTAATGCCTGCCATCCCATTCATTCCAGCATATTCCTGCTACTAAGTATCCATATAATGTCTGCCTGTCCTTATCATCAAGTGAGCAAAATGGGTGTTTATTGAAATTATGTTTTAAGTCAATCCCTATGCCTGTCAAACTGCTTTGTTTTTAAAGGAGAAGTTGTTCTTTTTACATAACTTGCATAGTTTGCGGGACAAATACACTATGGAAGAAGATAGAGGCCCCCAAACCAGAGGCTGGTCAGGTGACATAAATGAGTCAAGAGAACTTGGTGAGGCAAGAGGGAGTAGTGGGATCTGTGGTAAAATGAAGCATATAGCATCTTGGCCCCCAAAAGATAACCAATATTCAACTGTACACAAATGTTGCTACACAAAAAATCTTAGCTAATATTGCCAAAAATTCCAATTTTCTAAGTCTTAAATTAGGAAGGTTATATAAAATTTTCTGATTTTCAAATCCTGTTGTGGGCCAGTTTGCAACCCCTGGGCTAGATGATAAGGAGACCAGCTGCAGCCTGGGCCCTGCACTATAGGACACTATTAACAACTGCACGAAAGAGCACAGTCCAGGAGCAGGACCCTGGACGAAGGGGGAAGGTGACAGCCAGGCATGAGGTTGGGTGTGTGACCAAAGGTAGATCCTAGACCCCTACTCCTCACAGCCCAGCTCCTCTGGAGGCTATGGCTTTCTTGGACACTTTGTGGGAGCAATCTTATTTTTCAGGAAAGAAATAATCAGGAAATAGGATTCACTTTACTGTAATTCACTTTACTCAAATTCATATCACTATCAGCTTTGTTGAAACCAATCTATGTAACAGTTTAATGAGAATATTTCAGATTGTATATGAAACCAGCACACTGTACCCCTTGATTGCACTAATGTACACAGCTATGATTTAACAATAAAAAAAGAAAAAAAAAAAAAAGAAGCCAATCTATGAGAGCTGGATGGCCCATGACCCTTTCTCAATAAAAATATACAAGATACACTGAGCATAAAACCCTTAACTAGCTCACAGGCCCCTGTGTTTGAGTAAAAAACAGTAACTCAAGTAAACAGGCCAACAAAGCAAAGGCCTATACCTTCCTTTCCAAACTCACAACAGAGGAGTAGGTCCCAGACACAGCAGAGACAAAAAGGACATTCCTTCGCTTGTTTGGGACAACTGAGAAGACACATGATACTGGGCAAGTTACTGAGCCTCTCTAAGCCTCAATTCCCTCACCTGTAAAATGGGGACACCAGGGGTAATGATGGCACAATCCTAACAGGATCTCTGAAAGGACAAAGAGATAAAGCATTCTATGCGACGAGATGGCGCTTGAGGCATCAATGTTACATGTGTAACAGAAAGGAAAGGGTAAAATATAAGCATAAAAAAAACCAATGAGAGTGTAAACTTAGTACAGGGTACAGCATACCCTCAATAACCAGTAAAAAGTCATCTCTTAATTAAGACAG
Source organism: Loris lydekkerianus (assembly GCA_963574355.1). Lineage (NCBI taxonomy): Eukaryota > Metazoa > Chordata > Mammalia > Primates > Lorisidae > Loris > Loris lydekkerianus. The sequence continues at coordinate 47,601 of CAUYPK010089654.1, read as the reverse complement.
CCACCCCACACCCCATGGCTTAGGCCAGAGGTGATGTGTGGTCCCAAAGAGACCAGTCCCCAAATCCACCTTGTTTTGAACAGCAAATCCTAAATATAATACATTTCCAAAGAGAAAAAAAAGTGTCAGAAATTACTCAAACAGATGTCCCTACATCTTCATGTTAAAACGATTCACGCTTTTTCTCATAGAACCAATTCATGAGCTTCAGAAGTTTAAACAGCCCGAGTGTCTTGTAATGGGCCCTCAATGAAAAAAAAACTGTCACATCCTCCTACTCACAGCATTTGTAACACAGCCAGCCAGCCCACAAACAGTAGTACATTTGGGGTTTTCTTCACCAAAGAACTAATTTACATGGACTTGATGGTATGATTTTGTTTTTTAAACTTGCTCTTTTGCTTTCACATTTTCCAATTACTTACACGAAGGTGAATTCCAGGATATGGTTTTCTAATGACAAGAGAAAACTGAGTTGCCGTTATTCTCTGTCTACCATGTTCCCGCTCCTGATTTGTCTCCTTAATATCAAAACAACACGTGAAGAACATCACAACTGACGAAAGCCAGATTTAGCAATTACAGTTATCACCCATCCTCAGCTGTCAAATTAAATTTAAGGCTTGTTATCATTTCAAATCCATCTAAAAAAAAAAAAAAAATCCCAAAATACACTTTTGCCTCCCACTGACAGAAGAACCTGGGCAAGATTCCTAAATCGGCTGGCCCTCAGTTTCCTCATTTACAAAACGGGATTAACCCGTTGTACCTACCTCATAGGTTAGTGGCAAGGATGAAATGAGATGAAATAATGAGACATGTGGAGTAATAACCTACTTTTATTAAGACCTTTTAAACACCACCATGAGGCAGTGGATCATGTTGGCTAAAAAGGCACAGACTCAGGCCAGGTGCAGTGACTAACTCCTGTGGTCTTAGAATTCTGGGAAACTGAGGTAGAGGATCCCTTGAGCTCAGGAGTTCAAAACCAGCCTCAGCAAGAGTGAGACCCCATCTCTACTAAATAGAAAACACTAGCCAGTGAGGTTGCTGTGAGCTATGATGATGCCACAGCACACTACCCAGGGCAACAGAGTGAGACTCTGTCTCAAAAAAATAAAAAAATTAAAATGCAAAAATTAGCCAGGCATTGTGGTAGGCACTTATAGTCCCAGCTACTCGGGAGGCTGAGAAAGAGGATCCCAGGAGTTTGATGTTGCTATGAGCCAGGCTGACACCATGGCTCTCTAGCCCGGGACAATAGAGTGAGACTCTGCCTCAAAAAAAGAGGGGAGGGGGCACACAGACTCAAAGGCCTGAGTTCGAATCCCAGCTCCTGCATTAATAACTGTGACCTTGGGGAAGTTAAGAGATTTCTCTGAGCCTCCATTTTCTCATCTAGAGAACTGACATAAAAATAGCATCTGCCTCAAAGAGAGGTGAGGAGGCCCCAACACACGTGACAGTGTGGTAGGTTTATAGATATTTTGGCGATGATGAAACCAAGGCTGACGGGAGGTGTCACGGAGGAGTCTCGGGGGAGCTAGCTATATAAAGAGTTTACAGATGTGTCCAGGCTCCCACAAGGAAACAGACTTGGGATCAAACAATGTGTGTGTGGACAGATCCACTCATGGACTCACACACAGCTATTGTTCCTAGCACCTTGGGTTCACATTCCCGTGGTGACAAATGTTTATTTCCTGGTTTGTTTGTTTTTTGGGGGGTTTTTTTGTTTGTTTTGTTTTTTGCTACAACCAGAGTCCCACAAGGGCAGCCAGGTTGGGGACTGTATTGTTTATGGCAAACACCAAATGGACCTGCCCCTATGTGCAGGCAAAGCCTAGGACAAGTGTATATATCTAGCCTTCCCTGCCTCTGGGGACCTTCTCCTCCTGACCCAGGCCCCATCTATCTGGGTCTGTCACCTCAGGCTCTTTAAGGTAGGTATCCCCTAATGAAGTGACTCCTCATGCGCACAGGGTCAAGACCCTTTAACTGTAAGTCATCAGTTCACCCAAGCAGGAAGTCAGGCAGGTACATCTGGCTCTCGGGATGGCAAGAGACCATTAAATAACACGATGAGGAATTGATCTCTCTCTCCCCTCCAACCTTCCCAGCATTTTAAGAGGGAAATAAGTAGCATCAGCCTCTGATTCAACATTATACTATGTTGCCTTGATTCTCAGGCTATGGCAATGCCAGCAGTTTGGCAGCCCCAGCAGCAGAAGAGCAGCCCTTTCTGGACCAAGAACCACATCCGCACCCCTGAACCAGGTCCAAAAGTCAAACAGCAAATCAGGGCTCTGTTTGGCCAAGGCGGGGTCACCTGCTCACCAGTAAAGCCGATGGGAACTTCTCCCCTCTGGACCAGGCGGATCCAATATGGGGAGAGTGGCCCCCCAAGAAAAATATTAAAAGGAGTAGGTGCTGGGCAGGGAAAGACTACTGATGCCATCTGTCCCCACATTTTGTCAAAGCTGATGCCAAGTCCTTCCCCTCCCACCAGGAGGAACCCTGCACCCTCCGAGGCTCCAAGGCTCTGTGCTGACCATTCTCCCACTCAGGGACGTCCAAACCAAGGCTACACATTTCCCCAGAGCCAGTGGCACCTCCTGACTGCCCTGCAGCACTGCCTGGATGCAATGTTATAGTTTTGTCCTTCCACTCACCTCTGCTGCCAGATAGTGTCCTCAAACAGAGTGAGGATCAGCTTCCTCTGCTCAGAAACTCTCAGTGGTTCCCCATTGCCTAAACTTTAACCCCTATCTTCTCAGCCTGGCCTCAGGGACCTCCACACACAACTTCCTTCCCTTGCAACTACCCCACATACCTGACAGAGCCTCTTGGAGCTGCCCTTCCCACTGCAAGCAACTTTTGTCTCTACCGCACTTCATCCCATAACCTCATGTGGTGGGATTCTCCCCACAGCATTGCCCAGAGGGTCAAAGACGAGCTCCAGCACTCACCTGCCATGAGTCCTTGGACAAATATTTTAGTCTCTCTGTCAGATTTGTCCTGTATAAAAGACAATGACACCTAACAAACCCAACAGTCTTGAAAAATACATCAATCTCTATAAGGCCCCTGCACAGAGCCCAGCACCTGGCAGGGCCCTGTTAATGGTGACATCATCCTATCAGCCACCTGTCTTCAAGGCCCAGCCCAGGGGCTGCATCAAGGCCGCCTTTGTACTTAGGTTCTGCTTTCCAATGGAGCTGATCACCTGTCTGTCTCCCAACTAGGCTGGAAGGCCCTAAAGGGGAAGGTCAGCATCTCTGATTTTCACATCCCTGAAGCACCTCACCCAGCTGTATATACCAGGAGGTCTTAAATCTTACCAGTTCAATGGACTCCAACCTTGTGCCCAAAGCATCCCTGTTCATTAGCTGGTCGTTAGTTCACTAGACAGAGAAAACAGGGAGACAGCCTCCACTGGGCATGTCCCTGGTTACAGGATTCCAGACAGCCAGAGTCTTTCTTGTCAACTCTCCAGCTTGTCAAACAAAGATCAAAGCGCTCAGCTCCGACCAATTGTCATTTTATTACAAAATAAAGTGAATGATGGTGGTTACTGTTAACGCAAACATAGAGCACCTGCACACTCAAAAAAGCCCAGCCTAACAAGGAGAGTGCCTGGACGGTTCCTGATAGCTCCAGTCCTGCGCAGGGCACTGGGAAGGGTCCTCAAATTCTTCATTCTTGCCCCTCACTCCCCAACTCCAAAACCGCCACATTATGCATCAGGCCTAACAAGAAAGGGATCATTGCCATTCACACTTGAAAGACAAAGATGTGTCACCACCTTGCAGAGTAAAAAAAAAAAAAAAAAAAAAAAAAAAGTGCTAAGTTGGGTGTTCATGCAGCCAAACTAGTCAATCAATAAATGGGTCCCAAAAGAGATTTCAAGAACCCCTGAAGTAACACAGCTAGAATGATCTTATGATTTCCCAAGGAGAACAACCCTTGCTAGATCCAGAAGACCTGGCACTTTTACTTTTTCTTAGGATTTTTTTTTCTGTATGGTCCCATCAAGTGGCCTTATGTTTATAAGGAACAAATTGTCATTTAACCTCCCCAAATGGGAATATCATTCTTCTTCTAATTATGTGTAATACATGTTCATTATGCAAGGTCCAGAGTTTCCTAATTCCTACTTACTATGTCATGATCACCTCTCCATGTCTATAAGAATAAATCTCCGTAATCCGTTGTTTTTTTTTTTTCTTTCTTGAGACAGAGTCTTACTCTGTCACCCTGGGTAGAGTATCATGGTGTCATAGCTCACAGCAACCTCAAACTCCTGGGCTTGAGCAATCCTCTTGCCTCAGCCTCAAGTAGCTGAGACTACAGGCACCTGCCACAATGCCCAGCTAGCTTTTGTAATTTTAATAATGACAGGGTCTCACTCTTGCTCAGGCTGGTCTTGAACTCCTGAGCTCAAGCAATCCACTTGCCTTGGTCTCCCAGAGTCCTGGGATTAGAGGCATGAGCCACTATGCCAGGCCAATCTCCATAATTCTTAATAGCTACTTATGAGCCCTTTACTTGAATATGCCAAGATTCATTGTATCACTCCTCTGATGGTCACTGAAATTGTTTCTAATTTCTCTCTGTTATAAATACCCTCTGCTGAACAACCTCCTGCATATACTCATACACTGATTTTTCTTTTCTTTTCTTTTTTTTTTTTTTTGGCCAGGGCTGGGCTCGAACCCGCCACCCTTAGCATATGGGGCCGGCACTCTACTCCTTGAGCCATAGGCACCACCCCCTGATTTTTCCTTAAGATAAAATGTTAGACATGGAATTTCAAGGTCAAGGGTTACAAAATTTTAAGCCTTTTGATATCTATATCGTCAAACTGTCCTTGAGAAAGACTTAACAGTTTACACTTTTGCCAGCAATGGCAGTGCAATGTTTGAAAGAACTTGTTTACCTATACTTTTCTAATGAGGCATTATCAATGTTTTAAGTTTTGGGCAGACTAAGATTCTGAATATCTTTGATTACTAAAAAGATCAAGCTTCTTTTCATATGCAGTAGATCTCTGCATACTACCTGTCTAACCAGTAATCTCTTTTTTCCCTGGAAGCTACTCCCCACCTACATCTCCATCCTTTCTGGCTACAATAGGAGCTATGTTATACCACGTTCTTATATAACTTCTCCCCTATGGCCTGCAACCTAAGTTAATTGTTCTAGAGTGGTCCACAAAAATAAGACAGGCCAATCGCAGTCATTTCCTCAGACTTTTCAAATCAGAATTGAAGTGGAAATGCCCCTGTCCACTGGTGGAAGCTGCAAGATGTAAAATCATCGTGTTTTTCACCATAGGAAGAAAGCAACAAGAATCCATGAGGAGTGCCAAGAAAGTTCAAGTTGCAGTTCACAGGGGTTCTGAGGCAGGCTAGTCCTGACATTCCTACCCCTCCTTTGAAATGCAAGGCTCCCCCCCCCCTTCCTTCCAGCTGAGCTCCCACTTGTCTACAGTAGTTCAACTGAATTTCTGTCACTTGCAACCAAGACTCTCTCCTAATCTATCTTGTCTACTAGCTATTTCTTCTTATGAATTACCTCCTCATGTCCTTTGCTCATTTCTCCATCAGATATTTCCTCCTTCTGATTGAGTAACTTATCTATTAAGGCTATTTTCCCAGCTTGTCACTTGGTCTTTAGCTTTTATTATGACCTCATTTGTCAGAGAATTTTTCTTTTTGCACTATCAAGTTGCACCCAAAATCTATAGTAAATATTCATCTATTTGCTTATAAAATGTTCATAGTTTCATTTGCTTAATCTAAATTTTCAATGCATGTATAATTTATCTTAGTATAAGGCAAGAATCTAACATTCCTGCTACCTCAACACCCTCTCCTGCATAAGCCATCTTTTTCCTACTGATTTGAAATGCTTTATTATATACTAAATTTTTACATACACTTGAGTCTATGTCTGGATTTTGTTTATTTATTTATGTATTTATTTGAGACAGAGTCTCACTATGTCACCCTCAATAGAGTGCTGTGACGTCACAGCTCACAGCAACCTCAAACTCTTGGGATTAAGCGATTCTCTTGCCTCAGCCTCCCAAGTAGCTGGGACTATAGGGGCCCGCCACAATGCCTGGCCATTTTTTTTGTTGCAGTTGTCATTGTTGTCTAGCTGGCCCAGTCTGGGCTCCAACCCGCCAGCCTCGGTGTATGTGGCTGGCGCCGTAACCACTGTGCTACGGGAGCCAAGCCTGGACTTTATATTTTGTCTATATTCTTTATTCGGTCTATATGATCGATAGGGCATTATTCCAGTGTGATGATAAAGCTGGAGAGGCCAAGAATTTACTAGCATCAGGTAAGTTGGCGACAAAGCTAGGACAGAACCTAAATCACCCATCTCTACTTTTGTCACTTCCAGCTGCAGAAAACTAAAGCAGAAGAGATCTGGCTGTCCTCTCTGCATCACCCTAGACTATGAAATCTGTGTGTCGCCCATCAAGATGAGGTGGACGCCCAGACCAAGTATTGCACGAGAATAAAGAAGTAGGTCAGGATTTGCCACAAGCCCACAAGACTGGTTGGCAGTGCCCACTCCCCACTCCAACCTTCCTCTGTCTGAGGCAACGGTTCCCAGCCACAATCCTTGAAAAGCAGGTAATGCCTATCAATCTCTGGCTCCTTGTGGGATGTCTTCAAGTCCACATGGCAATGTTTCCACCATTCATGTCTAGATAAAAAATTCTTACATTTTCTCAACAATAGTTACTTACTGCTTTCTTTGGCCAGGCAGAGTACTATGTATTTTTTAACTTTCCAGGAAGACTGTTTATTGAGATAATACAGTGTAGAACATTCAGACTGTTTATTTTTGACTTTTTATTTAATTTTCCTCTCTATAATACACTAAAGAAAATACTTGAATCATGTGTTTGCCTTTCTTAGATTGTAGGCACGAGTTAAATCTGCAGTGGTGGGTCTGGTTTTCTTTTCTTTTTTTCTGTTTCTTTCTCTTGTACATGTAACACCTCCTGGTTCTAACTCTTTCGTTGGGGGTAATTTTCATTTTAATGTATAATAAAATTAACATCAAATTTGACTATGAAGTACCCACCCATAGTTTAATTACTATCAATGGGAAATACACCAGCACATTCTTAAGACTCAAAGGATAGAAAGAGCCCAGGAGATCACCTGGGCCATGCTGCACATTTACTCTGGGAAGGTTGGCTAAGAGAGATGGCACACGGTGTGCTGGTAGCACTTCTCCCTTTTCCTGGGAACTTTTCACAGAGCCCCTGGTAGAACTGTCAATGAGCACTGAAATACACAGATCACTGCACACAAACAGTAAGAGAAGATACCACATCACCCTGAAAATGTAAAAAGTACGTAACTTGGTCCCACTTCTGGCAAGTTACTAAAGCTTGAGCTTCTCCAGAGGTTAACATCACCACCATTTCCACCTGCTGATAGATTCTGACCCTGGGTTGACTGCATCTATTTCTCAACTGTGATGCATAATGAAAGCATCTCCTGGGAATCTGGAATCCAGGATTCTGGTTTGGTTTTGCTTTTTTTAGATACAGGGTCACTATGTTGCTCATAGTGCAGTGGTTATTCACAGGCCTGATCATAGCTCACTGCAACCCTGAACTCCTGGTCTCAAGCAACCCTCTCATCTCAGCCTCCCAGGACTACAGGGCACCCACTACCATGCCCGGCTCAGGGTTCTGGTTTTAGTTTTACAGTAAGTATCTCAGCTGCCTTCTAATATTAGAAGGGCCCCCTGAGCAATGAGTACATTTATCTTGAGTATCTCCAAAGAGCAGAACCAGGACCTAATGGGTTAACATTCTGCGAACATACTTGGGCTTGACAGACAGACTTGGGTTTACCTTTAGCATCTTGGAGAGGTCCAGGGAGATACAGAGAAAGACCCCTGAGTCAGCCCTAAGAGTGTTTGCAGTTTCAAGGGTGAGGCAAAAAGCCTCTCTCTCTCTTTTTTTTTTTTTTTTTTCTTCAATCCTATGGGTCAAAATGGGATGGGCTGCTTAGGTGAAGATATACATTCAGTAAAACAATTTGAGCAGAAGACAAAAGCCAACTATCAGAGAAGCTGCAGAGCAAAGACCTATTTGAGATGCCCAGTGAGAGTCTCCAAGAAAACCTCCAAAGTCACTCAGAAAACCAACTAGCTGTGATGTTCTACAAAGCAGCTAAAACCTCCAAAGTCACTCAGAAAACCAACTAGCTGTGATGTTCTACAAAGCAGCTATTTCCATGCCTGCTCATCCTCAGAATCTCCTGCTAAGTTTTTTAACGCAGGCTCTGCCCATGAGCTTCTGGTTCAGTGCACCAGGGCAGAGCTTGTGTTACAAATTTAATTGTGACCCCCAAAGAAGATACGCTGAAGTCCTAACCCCCTGTACTGAAGAATATATATGACTTTACTTGGAAATAAGACCTTTCTAGAGGTTATCAAGTTAAAATAAAGTCATCAGAGTGGGCCCTGATCCAATAAGGATCAGGTGTCTTTATAGAAAAGGGAAATTTGGACACAGAGACAGGCACACACAGAGGAAAGACAACGTGAAGGGACATGGGGAGAAGATGGCCATCTACAAGCCACGGAGAAAGGCCTGGGGCACGTCCTCCCCAACCTTCAGAGGTCACCCAGCCTTGCCTACACCTTGATTCTGAACTTCTGGCCTCTAGAACTGAGACAATACAATTCTGCTATTCTTTTTTTAGAGACAGAGTCTCAGTTTATCACCCTCAGTACAGTGCTGTGGCATCACAGCTCACAGCAACCTTCAACTCCTGGGCTTAGGCAATTCTCTTGCCTCAGCCTCCCAAGTAGCTGGGACTACAGGTGCCCACCACAACACCTGGCTATTTTTTGTTGCAGTTTGGCCGGGGTCGGGTTTGAACCCACCACCCTCAGTATATGGGGCCGGTGGCCTACTCACTGAGCCACAGGCACCGCCCTCTAGTGTGGTTTTTAGAAGGCCATGTGGCTACTTGTGTTTTTGTTTGCTTGAAGACAGAGTCTCACTCTATTGTCCAGCCTAGAGTGCCATGGGCCTTGGCTTAGCTCATAGCAACCTCAAACTCTAAGGTTCAAGCAATCCTTCTGCCTCACCCTCCTGAGTAGCTGGGACTACAGGTGCCCTCCACAGCGCCTATCTATTTTTTTGTTGCACCGGGGCCGGGCTCGAACCCGCCACCCTCGGTGTATGGGGCAGCACCCTACACTGAGCCACAGACGCTGCCCACAATTCTGTTGTTCTAAGTCACCCTGTTTGTAATACTTTGTTATGGCAGCCCTGGGAAACTCACACGTCACGGGAGTCAGTATTATTAGAGCTGCCTTGGAAGAACACCCAGGCGTGGGCACCCCTCCTGCTTTTGAGGCTGTTTCTGCGGTGGTGTGGCCACCTACATGGGCTTCCATCAGCCCTCAGCTCCCTCCTCTCAGGAAGAGAGGGGCTGGCTTCAGTGTAGGCAGCTCTGAGATGCCATTGAGACCACAGCTATGTTCAGACTAATCATCCAATTAAGGGGCACCCTTTCTCCATCTAGTAACTCTGCTGCTTCCAGGCAGCCGTGAGCCAGCAGAGTGCAAGCTCACACATCGACAGAGGTTTCCAGGAAGAAACCGCCTGGAAGAAAACACTTCCCTCCAATACTTGAAGAATTATTGGAGACCCTGGGCATTGGACCATGTCTACACGCCAAGGTTGTATCAGAGGGAGGTCAAGGAAGGAGGAAGGGCCAGTGACTTGTGTATTGTACTGATTTTTTTGTTGTCGTTGTTTGGGTTTTTTTTTTCTTTTTTGGTGCTTTCTATTCTCAAAGTGGGAATCACTAAACTGTCATCTCGGTCAATCACATGCAAACCTTTAGTCAAAGTAGTGACCAATGGAAGAGCTATAGAATCCCACAGAGGGGAATACTGTGCCAGGGAACAGGCATGGCAGAACCAACACCAGCACACACACAGCACCTTTGAGAGGCTCAGGAAAGATGCGCCTTCCTCGAGATACGTTCTGACCCCTGTCCTGATCCATCTGCAAATCTACTGTGTCTATGGGAGCAATGCCTCCCTAGAGTCATGCAACGTGTAACCAAACACAAAAGCCCTTAAACGTGAAAGATGGTGCGATGGGTCAGTGCCAGAGAAAGAAGGGGAAGTGGACCCTACCTGTGTGATCTCGGAAAATCTCTTCACCTCTCTGGTCTTCATTTCTTTCTTTCTCAAATTAGAATACCAACAAAAACAACTCCCAGGTCTACCCCACAAGGTTATGGTGACGATCAAAAGGGAGAAATGTGGGATTGCCTTTACAAAACTGTAGGCTTGTTTTCTGAGCCTGTATTCTCTGCTTGATTTACACATGCAAATCCCCAGGGCCATTAAAAAGTCACCGACAAGTAAAGTCTTTGATAGAACTCAATCTTGATTTCCCTATTCCAAGCTGAATGCCATAGAAAAGATGACTGATTACTCTGAGGTGAGGGATGTTAAATCCCAAAGGCCTCAAAAATGTCACGTCACATGTATCATGCTCCTTTCTCATAAGAAAATCTACTTTGCTCATCCCTAGGGTCACGTAACTATTTCAGAAATTATTACTACTCTTGCCAAAGGGGAGGGGGGATGTTATTAGACATTTACTCCCATAGGAAAAAAAAAATTAAGTCTTTAAAATAAGTGTACAAAGATGAAAATATAATGAGTAAAAATATTCTACACTGTTTATAATACATTTAATAATTGGAAAATCTAAATGACCCACTAGAGGGGCTTGATAAAACTAGTCAAAGACAATCAGGCACAGACCCCTTTAAAACCAGATAACCCCTGAGAGTTTGCTAGAAAATACCCAGCATTCCACTGAAACAACGTTCAGCTTCCAAAGTCTTACACAATTTTTCCTGACACCCTATTTCATGGGAAACTTTAAACACAGATATGGAAAGGCACTACAACATATTGTTGACAGAAAACAGCTGCAGAACAGTGTGTACTAGGATACCATTTGTGCAAAATTATACTTACACAACCGTATGTGCATGTAGACCTACAGATCTGGGGCAAGGTCTACCTAAACACTGACAGCAACTGTCTCTGAGTGCTGGGATTGGTCACAGGGGCACCAGGAAGGGAGGGATTCTGGCTTCCTTCTTGATGCTTTGCTTTATTGTCAAGGCTTTCCTTCAGCAAGCAAGTATGATCTGTGCAGACTTTTTTTTTTTTTAGAGACAGAGTCTCACTTTGTCACCCTCGGTAGAGTGCTGTGGTGTCACACAGCTCACAACAACCTCCAACTCCTCAGCTTTGGCGATTCTCTTGCCTCCCGAGTAGCTGAGACTACAGGTGCCCGCCACAATACCTGGCAATTTTTTGTTGCCGGGGCCAGGTTTGAACCCGCAACCCTCGGTATATGGGGCTGGCGCCCTACCCACTGAGCACAGGTGCCGCCCTGTGCAGACTTTTTTTAAATATTAAAAGTTAGATGGAACGACTCCTATCTAACTGTGAGTCACAGCCTCACACTTGATTCATCTTTAAATGTCTCACATATGTTAGTATTGATGTTCCAAATGGCTGGTGAGATCACTGAGGACAGCAGCTGTGATGGGGTAAAAAGAACATCAGACATGGAGACTGAGTCGGAGCTGAGTGCAGGTTCTGGAATTAGCAGGGTGCTCTAGGGCAAGTTATGTACCTCTCTGAGCTTCACATTCTTCATCTGTAAGAATGGAGAATAAAAAAATCACAGAGTTGGAAAGATCAAATAAAAGGGTTGTCACCACAGGTTTTCTATTTTTTTTAAAAATATTGTTTTACAGAAAATGCCCATTGCCCGCCATATCCTCCTCTAGGAGCCCAGCATGGTTCCAAGTACATAGTAAGTGCTAACTAAATACTGGATTTATGGCACTACAGGAGAGGCAAAAGCCAATCCTGGGCTATTCCCATCAGAATTCAGCTGCCATTGAACCTCTACACTCTTATATTCTAGTAGATATTTACAGCACGCAGGCCCACCTTGGGTGACAGAAATTACAAACAGATACACAGGTTCACTCGTCAGCACTTGCCCAAAAAGAACTTGACTCTGAAGAGGCCTCTCAAATCCTCCACCCCCTTGGGGTCATTCTCAAAATGTTTTTCTATTCTTATTTTTTAATTTTTTTTTTTACCTCAATTTCATCTGTATCTCAAACTGTTTTTAAGCTACCAAAAGACTAGTAAAAATACCAGGGACCATGTCGCCTAAGAGTTACCTGAGTGTAAACAAAGACTAGCCCTCACCTTGGTAACCCATTGGACCATCCAAAGATATCAGGTTTTCCATCCTTAATTTATATTTTGCTCTATGTTATACAGAATTAAACTTTAATTTTTAAAAATCCCTCTAATTGGATACTACTAATGGGAAGACATCTGGGGCAAATATCTAGGCCCAGTGCATTCCATCCCAAGCAATGGTTAGTGGTTTGGAGAATGAGTATGCGGCAAAATAACCAGTGGTTACTAATTATTATATATCATAGGGTTTGGCATCATCCATAAAGCCCGGTCATGTTGGCCTCTTCCTCTTCAGAGAGGATTACAGAATTGACTGTTTAGAAATTTTTCCTCCAAGTTAACAGACATTTTCCCTGTCTTAATTGGATCCAGCCTCCCTGCCCATGAGCAGAAAGGCAATTTTTCTTTAATGATTACATCCTTCAGAGGCCGGGTCATCAGCCATCCCTGGGTCTGGAAGGATTATTGTTTGGCTTCCTATTTTGTTTCCATTTGCTCAGCCTCATTCTAGTAGTGATGTGAAAAGCATGTGAAGATTGTGTTTTAAGCTACCTTAGATTTGGCCAAAAAAGGGACATGTGCTATCAGCATGAAACATATCCTCCAACTCACATAGAGCCCTGATATTGGGGAGAATTGTTTGCCCCAAATGTTTGGTCTAGAGCAAATATTTATGTCTTCCAAAACAACTTAAACAAACCACTTCCAAATTAGGGGCGAGGGGGAGTTTGCCAAACATTTTTCATAGTTAAGATAAACATTTGGAAAACATTTTCCATGCCCTCTACCCTTAGTTAACCTTTCTTAACCATGTTGAATTATTTCCTAATTTGCCATCTACTATGACATCAAAGCCAATTTCTTGAGGATCTCACTCTCTGTGGATTATCCCCTACCGGCAATGCTTAGGACCAGAAGTGTTTTGGCTTTAGGCTTTTGCAGAGTTGGAATATTGCCATTATACTGACAAGTTCTGCATCCTAAATCTGAAAATCCAAGATCTGAAATGTCCCAATGATGATTTCCTTTGAATGTCATATAAGCGTTCACAAAGTTTCAAATTTTGAAGCATTTCAGATTTTAGATTTTCAGATTAGGGACAGTCAACATTCATTCTAGAAATACTACTGAACACCTACTATGTTCCAGGCACTTAGCTGACGTGCATCCTCCCTGATCTATGACTGCAGGCGTAGTGTACTTGGCTTGAGAAAAACTGGATGTGGAGCCATCTTTTGCCATTCGCGTTAACAGAACAATTCTGTCTTCACTCCCTTTCCTATTCTGCCTAGAGCTTGGAGTTCCTTGTCCTGGGAAGTTATCTGTGCACTCCATCAGGCTTCTCCAGAGTGTATTAGCAGACAACATTAAAACCAGGCAGAACACATTTCTGCATCAGCCCTTTAAAGCCGTTTTTGCTGGGCCCTTTTTTGACCCTTCTCCAACCTGTTTCCATTTCAGAAGTGGCGCTAAGACTTATGCCAAGATGGAATTCCATTTTCAAATGAGGTTTCACAAGACTTTTCATCAGATATGCAGACCAATTCTACTGGCTGGGTTCTCCCCATCCTGTAGTTGGGTAATTCTATCCCTCACCCCCCTTCCCTTCCTGTAACGTTAAGTACAGAGCTCACCTTCTCAGCAGCAGCAGATCAAAGGCCTGACTTCCTGTCGTCTCATTATCAGGCAGTGACATCATACTGTCACTCCTAGCCACTATCTCAAGTCTGACAGTGGAGCCCCAGGGCAGTCCATGTTCTTGGAAACTGCCTTGCTTCAGAATGATCCTTGAAAAGTAAAGCTGCTAAATTGTACAACACACACACACAGGTTAACATGGTTTCTAAATGTAAACACTCATAAAAAATGGAAAGAGGTTAACCCTAAGAGAGCTTTCCTGGGGGAAAGGACCACTTCATACCCTCTCTTTGGGAGGGAGACAGAGATGCCTGCAATCTGGTAGGGGAATCATTCCTACCCCACCCCACACCCCAGCTCCTTATTTTTTTTATTAAGAAAGCTGCAGAGACATGAGTATATACTAAGATGCCACTATCAGGCAGAGGTACCTAAGGGCCAGGGTCTCCTAAGGAGTGGCAAGGACCCGAGGAAGGGGGTTGTGGAGCAAATTTGACCTGCACATGGCAAGCCAGTGCCAGCAGGAATGGACATGCCCACTGCCCACCTCTTGGCTCTGCTGTCAATGATGTGACCCACACCTGAACTCCCATCACTGCCCCCACCATCATCACCTTGCTCATTTGAGGTGTTGGTAGGCACAGGTAGAGGGAAAATACAGGTAAGGAGACTCCAGAAAAAATGATAACCATGTATGCGTGTGTTTATGCACATCCCAGCACACGTACATCCCACCCTCTGCTCAATCATAGACAGATTCATGTGAGTTGATACACCACTGTATTTTCAAAATAGAAGCATCTACTTCAACGACTCACCTATCAGTCATCACAACCTAGTGGGTATTACTTTACCCAATGGCACTCAGATTGGCACTTAGCTGAGAGCCAGATCTAAGGGGGAAATTATATCCCCAGCTTGCCCCTTTTTCCAGGAAATCTGACACAGACCCTCTTTCTCTTTCACAATTAACAATCTTGTGGACATTTACATTTAAAAACCATACCACCCTGAGAAATAAATCTGTTTTTTCGGCTTATGTTATTATGAAGGGAAGACAGATTTATCTTAGAACATGAAAGCACTTTGGAGGGCAGAGCATATCTACCTGCAGTGTTCCCCAAAAGTCTAAAGTTCAACTGACCCTGCACAAGTGACTCCCTTTCTATCATCTCAGCTTCCTCGTCTGTTAAACCAGGGCTAACCTCTCTTCTGGAAAGGGAGGACAGGGCAGTAAACAGACTGAGAAGGCTCGGGGCAGCCAAGGTACCTGGTGGCCCTGTGGCCTCTGCCACTTCAAGACAGCAATGTTCCTGTCTGTTTAACTTAGCTTCTTTTGGTTTCTGCCCAAAAGTTGTCCTTTGGGGTTCATTTCACTGTTGCCTTTTTTTTTAAAAAAAAGTATTGCTGTTCCACAGATTATAAGTTTCCAGAGACACAGCAAGCCCTATCAAACTTGGCCTAGTTTATTTCTGCCTTCTGCCAGGTGGATGTCAACAGGCGACTCTGGTACAACTTCAGATGGAGTCCCTTGTTTCAGACACAAGGGTACAACAAGCAACTAACTGTTTTATTGTTTCAAATGCTTATGTTCCTTTTAAGTGTACTCTAACTGGGTTATTGTTAAAATGTTTCAAAGCACACAAGAAACAGTTTTTAAGGAAACTCCATTTTGAAGTGGATACAAGAGCAGTGTCTTTGACATCTTTAAATATATCCTCTTACACTCTCCCCTTGCCCTCAGCTCCTCTTGAGGAAAAAAAAGGGGGGAGGGGACTCTTAAAATAATTAAAATAATTATTTTACTTGTTTTCATCCTCACTTTAGATCACCTTTTGAAGTCTGAAAGTTTCCTTTTCTTTTTCTTCTGTAGATTTGCTGCACTTACACAACTTAATGGTTCTTCTTAATAGAATGACTGTTTTAAAATACACCCACACTAGGAGTTTCATGAAGGGCTCTGCCATGTGTGTATATCATGTACGTAATTTGAATCAGAAAAGTTAGTTGCTCAATTTAGGCAAATTTCCCAACAAGATCTGATAAGGGGGCGGGGAGGGGAGACTCGGTAGCTTACCCTGACCACCATCCCTGAATTTTCCTCTTAGGTCAGTCAATCCTAACCCCACCTTCACCCCCTTCCCTGATTCTCTCCTTCTCCCACCCATTTCCCTCTCTCATCTCTCTTCTCCCTCTGTCCCCTTCCCCCAACTCTCTCTTCCCCTCCCTAGCTCCCTGTCACTCCCTCTTCTTTTACCTTTCCTTAATTTTTCATGCCAGAAGTCATGGGGTTATCACTCCCATTCAATGTATAGAACTCTGTCCAGATGAGCTCTTTGCAATGATGGGAACGTTCTATACTGCATGGTCCAACATGGTAGCCCCTAGCTGCACGTGTCTAGAAATATGGTTAGCATGATCCGGGAACCAAAACTTTATTTAACTTAAATCTAAATAGGCACATACAGCTGGGAGCTACTACGTTGGACAGAGCCCCGCTAGAGGACCAGATGCCTTTAACTACCTCATGTCATTCCCAGTGACAGGCTATGTCAATCCACTGTCTTCACTACAGAACTGCAGCCCATCCACGTGTCCAGGCCTCTGCCCTGGGAAGACCGCTCTGTCTGGAAGCCACCACTACACAACCAGTTCTCCTCTTGGATCTTATCATTCCTCAATCAAAGGGCTTTCACATCCCAGAAAATTAGTAGCTGTGTTCTAGATTCAGCCCTATCCCTGAAACATGACCTTTTAATTATCCTTAAATCACATATTGGTCCCTTAGGCCACTGTCCAAAGTCTAGGCACAACAGCAGACACAGCTAAGGAGGTTATACCACAGTCAGCCTTAGCTCTTTGGGGGGAAAAAAATCCAATTCTGCTCATTTCTAGTTTACCAGTGTAAAAGCCTAAGAAGGCCAAGCATTGGTGGCTCATGTGTGTAATCCCAGCACTTGGAGAGGCTGAAGCAGGAGGACTGCTTGAGCCCAGGAATTTGAAGTGAGCTATGATTGCATCCCTGCACTCTAGCCTGGGCAACAAAGTGGGAACCTGTCTGTAAGAAAATAATAAATGAATTCCTAAACAGATGCAGGCTCTCTCTGCATCTTTGCAATTTTTTTTTCAGATGGGATCTCACACTGTCACTCTGGCTAGAGTGTAGTGGCATCATCATAGCTCACACACAATCCTCCTGCCTCAGCCTCCTAAGTAGCTGGGGCTATAGGCATGCTCCAACCATGCCAGGATAATTGTTCTATTTTCTGTAGAGAGAGGGTCTCATTCTTGCTCATGATATTCTCAAACTCCTGATCTCAAGCAATCCTCCCACCTTGGTTTCCTAAAATTCTTATGATTACAAATGTGAGCCACCCACCCAAATGCATCTTTTTTTTTTTTTTTTTTTTAGAGACAGAGTTTCATTCTGTCGCTGTTGGTAGAGTGCTGTGGCATCACAGCTCACAGCAACCTCCAGCTCCTGGGCTTAGGCGATTGATTCTCTTGCCTCAGCCTCCCAAGTAGCTGGGACTACAAGCGCCCGCCACAATACCTGGCTATTTTTTGTTGCAGTTTGGCCGGGGCCAGGTTCAAACCCACCACCCTCAGTATATAGGGCTAGCGCCCTAATCACTAAGCCACAGGCACCGCCCCCAAATGCATCTTTTAACCCACCTCTTGCTGCATTTATCCAAGGCTGACATCCAAAATGTCACCTCTGCACAGGGTCAGTCAACAAATGTCAAATGAATGAATAAGTGAATTTTAACTTAGCAAGAATTTCAGAAAACAATTCAAGAGTGGTTTCTTCAAAATGAGAAATGGGGCAAAGAGAAGGGTCCAGTCAAGAAGTAACCACTTTTTCTTTAAAATATAACAAGATTTTATATAAAATGCCTATAGTCCCAGCTATTCCAGAGGCTAAGACAAGAGAATTGCCTAAGCCCAAGAGGTTGTGGTTGCTGTGAGCTGTGATGCTACGGCACTCTATCGAGCGTGACAAAACACGACTCTGTCTCTAAAAAAAAAAAATATGTATATATATGTTCCATATATAACCATATGAAGGCTTCCATATATAACCATCTAGTGTTTGAATGGTAGTCAAGGAACAACTTTGTCTCAGACCCCTCCCAGGATAATTTTTTTTAATATTTAGAATTATTTTTAAATAAAAATTTCTACTGAAATATAACAGGTTATGTTTTAAAGTATAAATCATCCCTATTATTTAAGGTTCTACTCCATTTTAGCAATTTAGACATCACTTCTTAAAGCCCTTGGTCTTCATTATTCTATTTTGATGTTAGGTGTGAGGGCTGAGGATAGTATGATTAAAGGCATTCCTAATTTTCTTCTCAATGTGTCAACTGTTGGTAGTCATTTTCTGTTGTTTTTTCAAGTTTCATCTCTACTTTATATGATCTATGACAATTAACACCTTTTTGTGACTATAAGCCTTTTTTATTTGATAAAAGTCCAGATATTGTAACATTTTATCTTGAGCCACAAATATACTGGCAACAAATACTAATTTTAAATACTGCCCACAGTCCTGCATGATTTTATAAAAACATTGAAAGTTCCCAGGAACAGGGTACATTGCCCTTGGTAAAGATGAATTTGGTTATATATCGAGCTGGTTCCTGAAATTCACTTGAGCATTCTTGAAGTCTTCAGCCCAGACCCAAAAGGTATCATTTTGCAAGCCACTACAAGAGTTATAGCTTCTGAAGACATAATTTAAACAAAGATTAGTTTGGGCACTGGAAGAATCAAACTCTTTGGAGTTTAGAATCTGACAAGAAGCAGCTAAGCTACTGAAAGATGAGAGTCTTGTGGGCATTTATCTGATGATATTTTTTTTAAGGCAGCTAGATTAACTACAGTCATCATTTGAAATCTTTCTCTAAGAAAGCGAGGCCTTATGAAAACATTGCTTTTGGTTTCTCTCCCTTCAACCTGTCAGTACTAAAAAGGAAACTTATAAAATACAAAAGGCAGTTTCATTTAACGGCATTGTGTTTAACAGGCCAAGCTGCTTTTACACACACTGAGCTGCCTTCAGCAGGATGAGAGCTGCTGCTCTGCTGCATGTTAAGATTAAAGGGAGAAGTTACAGGGTGGAGTAAGTACCCCTCCCCATAGCCTTAAGAAGGCTTGGCGCTTCAATGACATTCCACTGTTCTAATAACTTAACATGAGGATGTTTCAGCTTTCTCATTAGGAAACAGCAGTGCAGGGGAAAGAGGTCAGGGGCAAGGGTGGGGGGTCACAGGCTGTCAGCCCTGCTGTGGAATGCTCTGTTGGTCCAAAGAAGAGCCTGCCCCTCACCGGCCTGGAGGCCAATTCACTCCTCCTCCTGCCCTTCCTAACCTCTCCCAGCCTCACCTTTCCCCAGGTCCCTAATCTTGATCATCAAGAAGATCCAGGCCAACAAGTCACAGGGTTATCTGAGAAAATGGTTCTTGTAGGTTCTGGTTTTCAGCAATTGTGACAAATGGCAAAATCATTATGTTCCTGTAGTCAATTCCTGTGCTCGCTAGTATCACGCTCTGAAAAATGCCAATGATCCTTCTGACGTCTTTAGTGACCAGATATGGCTACTGCTGGCCCGGGAAGTAAGGAAAGATGGTCCCTTGCAAAATTTTTTCTCACCACTACTCACTCAGAAGTGAGGCAACATCCAGAATATGAGAAAAACACAAAAACCTCTACTCCAACGGTAAGACAAACAACAACAAAAGCCACACACAAATGCACACTGCATTCTGCAAATACTCTTTCTCAGTATTATTTCAACCCTAGTTCCCTTGCCAATTTTCTGAGATTTTGAAATGTAAATAGAGTTATTCTGGGTCTCTTTTCTATTAAATGCTTAATCACTTAGCTCATTTCCATAAATTGGCATGAATTCAGTCAGAACTTCTTTTTTTCATAACCACTTTTCAAGAGAGTAACCTAAAATTCCTAAGAATCATCAGGTTGTTTTCTCATGAGACCAGGCCAAATAAACAGCCCACAAAATATATTTCAGTGGTTTGAAATTTTCATCCCTATCTTTTCTTAGTTCAAAACAATTGTTACAGGTTGCAATTTACTTGCTATATTTTCTAATCACTAAAAATGAATCATTTTATTGCTACATTAACATTTACCACTTTATACATATCTTTAGAAGCCATCTGCCTTTAAAAATGTACAATAATAAGAAAAAATAGGTCCCAGCCGGGCGTGGTGGCCAGGCAGCGCTGTGGGAGGCTGAGGCTGGTGGATTGCCTGAGCTCAGAGGTTCAAGCCCAGTATGAGCAGCAGTGAGCCAGAGTAAGACTCTACTAACATCAAAGAGCCAGAAGTTGTGGTGGGCGTCCATAATCCCAGCTACTGGGGAGGCAATGGGAAAGAGTATCACCAGAGGAAGAAGAAAATGAACAAAAAAAAGAATACTTCAAACGAAGAAGAATGAACAAGTGAACAAGCAAGCTGAAATTAAAAAAAAAAAAAAAAAAAAAAATAGGTCCCAATGTTACCCACCAACATGGCCAACTACAAATTACTTTATGGCATTTGCAAAATGTGTCTGTTTTTCTTCAATGTCTGTTTCACTATTATTTGGGACAAATGTGACTTTTACTCGAAAGCCACATTTCAAATTGTTTACAATGTATTTTGTTAAGTGAAGTAAATTAAATTTCACATTCACCAATTCTATTTCTCATCTATAACAGAAATCTTTAAGCAAAAAGTATTTTTAAACATTTTAAACTCGGATTTTTTCATGCACTATAAATGTTATTTTATATATTTCACTAAACTGCTCAAAACTTTTATTTCTGAATATTTGGATAATATGGCTATTTGGACAATTATCAAGTTTAATGGAATAAATTCAGGTATATAAGAAGAAAAACATAAATTGCTTTAATTTCTACTTTTTAAATTTTATTTATTTATTTATTTATTTATTTATTTATTTTTGGCAGAGTCTCCCTCTGTTGCCCAAGAGTATTTGTGGTGTCAGCCTAGCTCACAGCAACCTCAAACTCCTGGGTTCAAGTGATCTTCCCACCTGAGCCTCCTGAATAGCTGAGACTATAGGAGCCCACCACAATGTCTGGCTAATTTTTGCATTTTTCAGTAGAGACAAGGTCTGGCTCTTGCTCAGGCCGGTGTCAAACTCCTGAACTCAAGGTATCTTCCCACCTCAGCCTCCCAGAGCGCTGGATTACTGGGGTGAGCCACTATGCCCTCTGATTGCTTTATTTTTAAAAGCTTCCACACTCATTAGGATATATGGGTTCAAATCTTTGATAAAAGCCCAGCCAAAAGAAAGTGGAAGCACTTACTTTTGAATTTTTCTCTAGGTGCAAGAGAAAAAGAAGGAGAGAAATGCAAATCTTAAAATGAAGTTTCCATGTAAATGATTAATTTTTCTTGAGTCTCCCCAGGCCCTCTCCATTTCAAAGGCATCATCAAGAGCTATTTTCTCACCATGAGATGACTACCAAACCCTTGCAGTGACACTGAACAAGACTTTAAAAGGAAAAAAGCAAAAGGCACATTCTTGAGCACTTTTAATCACTGTAATTCTGCCCCAATGGGAGTCAGTCGCCCCACACGAGCTTCCAGCCTACAGCTCTCTTCACTAAGACTCTGGAAGAAAAAAAAAAAATCCAATTTGTTGGTCTGACAAAATAAAAATATCAGACAGTAAATTCATTTGGGTGAAAAACTACTAGGGAGAACAATTTGAGTAGAGGGGAGTGGAAGTGTTATTTCTCTGTCCACTTGAAGCAAAGCATTAGAAAGGAAGCAACCAAATGCTGAGGAGAGAAAAAGCATCTCTTAGACAAATCTTTACAGCAGCAAATGTGGGGAGCAGATTCCCTGGGCAACCGAAGAACCGGTGAAACTTACAAGGGCTCGGGTACCATCACATCCAGTGATTTCCCAAGAAATAATTTCAGAATAGAGGGAGGGAAACTTTCCCAGCCCCCAGCCCTGAGATGTACAACTGTGTCCCACCACTAGGTGGCTGGCTGCAAAGGCCGCAGGGGATGGGGGCTGTTTTCCCTTCTTCCTGCTCTCCAGGACCACTGCCCAGCCTAGAGGAAAGCCCTCCTCCAGGCCCCACCTTGATTCAGTTCGCTCAAAACGTCAGGGTGGGGGTAAAAAATAATTCAGACGTTAGAACCTGAGGTCACCAAGTAACAGCCTCTCCTAAAAATCTCTTCACACCAAGGCTGAGTAATGGGGGGAGTCTTAGGGGGAGATGAACCTGCGTATTTCATACTCTGCTGAGGTTTTCAAAGTACTGCCTCTCTTCGGAACTTTCGAAGCAAATCTTCTGGGTGACTGCTTTACAGCGACAAGTGACCACGAAAGTAGATGTGAATGCCGACTTGAGTCGCTGCGAGCCAGTCCACGGTGGGCTGTACATCACCTACCGCACCACAAGGTGATGGAACGCGCTAGATAAACATGAACCGTTTTATTGCTGGCCAGAAATTCTTCCTTCATTCATCAAAGTGAGTGAATGAAAATATTAAGTAAGGCATTTTCAAGGGCTCTCACCAAATATCCTTCTAAAATCAAGCCCTTCCTTAGTCTGCCTTCTACCCTTAA
The DNA here is from genome assembly GCA_963574355.1 of Loris lydekkerianus. Lineage (NCBI taxonomy): Eukaryota > Metazoa > Chordata > Mammalia > Primates > Lorisidae > Loris > Loris lydekkerianus. The sequence continues at coordinate 25,023 of CAUYPK010089654.1, read as the reverse complement.
TATCAAATAAAGCCTCCTCCCCTGAAAGGGAAAACCCCCCCTCTCCTTTTATGAAAAAGCTGCACACCAACGCTCAAATCTTGTAACACCAAAAGACGTTACATACATTCTGGTATTTCTAAATATATATGTTTACACACACACAACACAATCACTTTAGGGAAGCATCTAAGTTTCTCCACCACCACCCCTTTTTTTTTCTTTTTTTCATCTCAAAGAAGAGTCAAAATCTGTTTATAAGGTTTAAGTTCGGATCTTATCCACTCCATTCAGACGATATTTCCTGCCAGCTACATGCAGGAAATTTAATGATTTGCATCCAAAACATATCTAGGCATCAGCATACTTATATCTTTCTTTTCTTAACTGAGCCAAAATAAAAACCGTTTCAGTTTATCTCACCCCCTAGGGAAAAAGAAAAGCCAAAAACTGAAATCCTGAATAATTTTCCAGGTGATTTGATTATTTGATTACTCTATGAACAGCCTAATTCCTCAAAATCTTACTTTGCCTTAAAAAGACTTCCTTCCACACAATGGGGTTTCCCTAAGAAACATCCCAGCGGATGGTTTCCAGCAATAGTCTTATCAACTCAGCCTGCGCAAAGACTTAGCTTCTACTCACCGCCCCCACCACCACCACCACCACCACACACACCCCAATTCACACTCACAGAACCATCCCGGGCCGACTCGGGAAAGCTATTTTATTTGCATGTTTCCCCGTCTCTGCCTGAATGAATGCTTTTCCAACTGACCTATCAAACAGCTGCCGAGATGGCACGATCTGCAGGGTTAGAGCTTGAAACCAGGAGATATTTTAGCATCCTAATCCCCGCAACCTTCTCTGCCTAAGTCCAGATTCTCTGAGCTCAAGGCAGGAACCGTGAAGGGTTTGCAGAGCAGCTCTCCGAAGTGTCCTGCTCGCGATCAACTCACTGGCTGCGGGCATCCTGCACACGCCGCACAACACCGCACCCGGGCCGGCGGGGAACGCGCGGGGCACGCACCACCCCTGCCTCTTACCTTCTCTGGCTTTCAGCAAGACCGTGTTGGCCACGATGTTTTCCAGCTCCATTGACAGTCGGCGGTCAGCGAGGGAGCCGGCCGGCGGGGCTGTCAGCGCCTGGGGTGCTGCTGCCGCTGCTGCTGCCGCTGCTCAGGCTGCCGCCGCTGCTGCCGGAGCCGGGAGCGAGCAGCCCGCCCCGCTACCGCATTATTCCTGCCCTGAACCCTCGGAGTTTTCCCCTCTGCAAAGAGGAGCCGCCGCCGCCGCCGCTTCTTCCTCCCTCTGTGTCCCCCCTCCCCCCTCCCTCAACACTTTCCCCCCCACCCCCCACCCTCCTCGTGTCTCTGTCACTCCATTCTCCTCCCCTCCGGCTCCCTCGGATGCTTTAATGCCTCGGATGTTTCTGCCTCCCCTCCGTCCCTCCCGGGGGTGTGGTACTGGCAGGCTGGGCGGCCGCACTGCGCAGGCGTCGACCGGGACGCGCCTCCCGCCTCCGCACTCGCGGCGCGGGGCCTGCTGGGACTTGCAGTCCCCCGGACCGCGCGGGACCGGGACTGGGCGGGGCTGTTGCGCGGCCGCCTGAGCTCTGGACGCGCCCGGGACGGCTCCGGGAGCGAAGGCGGGCACGGCCCGGCTGCCGGGCGAATCACAGGCGGCCCAGCCGACCCGGACGTCCCGGGCTCCCTCTCGCCCGCCGAGGGTCCGGGAGGGGGAATGCACAGGCCACTGCCGGACCGGAGCCGGGGCCGGGCGGGAGAACTGTCAGCCCGGCCGCCAGCCGCAGCCGCAGCCGCTTCCTCGGGCCCACGCGGGGGACTGAGACCCTGGCGATGACGCGCGCCCAGCACGGCCGCCGTCTCCCTCTCACTCGCGCCAGGTTGATGACAAAGGTGTACTTTGTTTACTCAGAGGGCGCGAAGGGGTCTGCGAGTCGGCGGCGACCCGGCGCAGGCGGCCCGCGTTGGTGGCGGCGTAACCCGAGCGCCCCCCGGCGGCCCCGAGACGCGGGACGCGGCTCCAGGTCTACGTGGACGGCGCCCAGGCGCCGGGCACTCCGGGGTCCCGTCGTGGGAAGCGGCTAGCTCTGTCAATAAACTGCCTTCCCGCACGCCGGGCCAGCATGGTCCTCACTGCAACCGGACTCGTACAGACTAAGTAATAAAAGCGCAGGAGACCCCCCGAGTCTTTACTGCTGGGAGCATTAACGAGTAACAGCCCCGAGCCCGCGAGGAATTGCGTTTTCGGATTCCAGTCTTACTTTTTCTTGGGGCTCTTAGCTCTTCCACTGTAAAAGCTTAGAACATCAGACTCTAGATACGTGCCCAGTCCCGTTTTCTTGCTTCCTCCGAAGGCTCCACTCCTGGGATATAGGCTTTCTTAGGTCACCAGAGGTCTAGACGGGTGTCCTACGGCCTGGGGGCAGGGCAGGCTGGACCCAAGGAACAATGAGGCCTTTGCCTCCTCTGCATCCTGCGGGCCGGATATCCGTTCTGAAGCCGGCTCTGGGCCTTCTCTTTCCAAAAGGAGGAAACTTTCTGTCCCCAGGGCTGCCGGGAAGTAGCAGGGAGGTGCCAAAACAGAACAATTATGCATTGGAAGATATAAAGAAATTAATAAACTTTCCAGGCCTTGGAAACTGTGATGGTTAATGGTTCTAACAGCCCAGGATTGTCTTCTTTCCTGGTGGAATATAGGCCCGACCACTACTTCCTAGTGTCTGGATTTGAATCGAGGGCCGCCCTGGGCCTCGTTATCTGCAAAGTAGGAGCAAAACAGTTTGATCGTCAGAAGGAAAAGAGCTGCATGGATAACTTCTTAGGTACCTTCCACTCCAGGAATTGTTGTTCTAAACAACGCAGGCTTCGTTTTTGCCTAGAGCCCTAACTTGTGATGAAAAAGTCTCTCTCAGAGAGAGACTCCTAAAGCTGGGGGCACCTCAGAACTCACCAACAACAATGATCACTTACCCAAGTCTAGGGATTTATGCAGCCCAAAGTTTATTTAGCTGACATAAAAAAAAAAAAAAAAACTAACACAATTTGAATGCCTTTAGATGGCTTGTGCTCCAGAATATAGACCACCAAGGGATCTTGTTAAAATGAAGATTCTGTTATGATAGGTCTGGAGTGGATCCAGAGAGTCTGCTTTTCTGACAAACTCTGGGGTTCTGTTAATCCTACTGGTCAGTAAACCACACTCTGAGTTGTGAAGCTTTGCAGTTACCCATAATCCCAATGACTCTCTGCTGTCTTGTGTTCAGCCCAAGTCACCAGTGATTTTTATCTATCTGGTCTCTGTAGACATTTAAGTTCACAATCCTGGAAATCTTTGCCTGTCCGTGTCATTGTACAGATATGAAACAGACACAGAATAAGTGAGTTCACATGGACACTTAGCAAGTGAGTGTTAGCCTACTACAGAGTAATGCGTCCTGCCTACAAAATAAACAGGTATTTGTGTCCTTATGGGGAAATTCAGACATTCCAATGCAAGAATAAATACTTTGGTTTCTCTTCAGATTGTATAAATCTTTCCCCTTTTACCAATGCAAGAATGGAATGATAATGGTTCAATTTACTCAACACCGTGAGCCAGGCCCTTTGCTAAGTGTTTTATAAGGATTATCTCCAGGAATACAGCATCTGGATGAGGTAGGAAATGAAGGCCTATTTTATAAAGTCACTAGGTTAAGAGAGGTTTTATAACTTGCCTAGGGTCACATAACTAATAAGTAGAAGACCTGGGATTTGAACCCAGACGTCTGACTCAGAGTCTGGACACTTAATTTCTGGCTGGCTCAAGCTGGACAGCACAGTTGGTTGTGATTGCTTTGTTAGGCTGCCAGAGAGAACTGGTGTGGTAAGAAGGCAAAGCCGGAAATTGACCAAATGATTAAGTCTTAAGTAAGGGGTTTTGCTAGTCCAGGCTATAATGCCACCATTATAACTCATTCTTTCCAATTAACTGGGCTAACAACTCATGGTCCTCTTGAAAAATGGGTTTGATATAAGGAAGAGTAGTCTATTAAGTATCAATAGCTAAGTAGGAATCATTGACAGCTGAGAGCAAGAATAGAGAGAAGAGGGGAGGAGAGGGTGAGGACGAGAGGGACAGGAATACACAAAAGACAAACACTGACTTCCAGCTCCTCTCAGGATCAGCTGAGCCAAAAAGGCAAAAGAAACATGGAATCTTCTCACTCTTCTGCCACCACATGTATTGTCCATGGATAAGGCTGTTGGATCAGAGGTCTTGTAAATAGAAATCTACTCTGGAAAACCACAAACCTATCTTCGTTCCAAAATATTAATTACTTTTTGCCTGAATAATCAAATTGGATTTCAGGATAGTGCAGGAACCAGTTTCCATGCCATTCCTTGCCTTACAGCTCTCTTGTCCTCAGGAAGCAGCTGGAGACAGAACATTCATTCTCTCATTTATTCTCTGCCCCTTCAGAGAGTCCCCCTTTGTGCCAGGCACAGCAGGGAGTACAAGGCAACTTCCCAGGCAGTGCACCTCTGGGAAGAAAAGCAAACTGGAGGCCAACCACCTGCACACAATGTAATAAGGGCTTTTGTAGGGACATGAACAAAGGACAGAGAGGAAGAAGTGATTTCAGGCACCCAGGTAGATTCCAAGAGAGGAAAATGTGAGCCAAATGAAAGAATGGTTAGAGACTTGAGGTTTCCATTTACCATTCCATTCTCACTGAAAAATCTCTGCATCGATGGACCCTCAGACATTAACAAATTTGAGGTAAAAAATGTTGCCATGCTGTAGAACATCGATTACTGTTCTGTTGTTTTAATATTTTGTTTCAAGTCAACTCACTTTAAAAATTTTTTATTCAGGCTGGGTGCAGTGGCTTATGCCTGTAATCCAAGGCTTTGGGAGGATGAGGTGGGAGGATTTCTTGAGGCCAGGAGTTTGAGATCAGCCTGGGCAACATAGCAAGACTCTATCTCTACAAAAAATAAAAATAATTAGCTGGGCGTAATGGTGCACACCTGTAGTCCCAGCTGTTTGGGAAGCTAAGCTGGGAGTATCACTTGAGCCCTGGAGTTTGAGGTTATAGTGAACCATGATCATACCACTGCACTCCAGCCTTGTATGTCTAAAATAGGGTGGGAAGCTTTTTATTCATCCTAACTAACAATATTTGTGAGGAGTGGTAGAGATACCACACTAACTGACCTTCAAACAACACTGGAGGTTTTGCAGCCTCCAGTTTCAAGATGAACCAGCTGATCTTGACAAGTCTGTTGGAAAGCTTCACTCTGGTATTGCCGGATCATTGTTACCTATAGACATCTAAACACCCAGCTTAGCAACAAGACTTTCCAGGATCATCTGTCTTGCATCCATTTGCAATTACAAGTTCAGAAAAGAGATTCCTTCTGAAATGCACATGCCTGCTGAGTGTCCCAGCCACACATGGTCACCAAGCTCTCAGCACCACAGCAATTTAACATGGTCTTCTTTAATGAAAAGGAAAGTTCCCCTTGCAGGGTGCAAGGACCCCACATGGTTACGGAATTTAATGAGACAGTTTTTTCAGTCCTTACACAGCCCCTCTCTCCAGTACAAGGCAAGTACTGTCTAAAGACATTGTCAGGAAACTGAGCCTCGGAGAATTGGGTCTGTTGCTCAAGGTCAACTGATAAGGGAGTAGCAAGGCTAGTTATTTTATTAAGTGTCTTTTTCCTACTAAAAGGCATGAAATGTCATTTTCATCTTTTGATTCTCTTCTCTGTAGACCTAATTATGTGCTTTACACACAATGAGCACTTGGCGATATTTGCTGCCTTGGACCATGTATGGCATGACTCAGCCCCATCCCCTGGGCCTCTGGGGTGCTATTTACACCATCCTAGTTAACGATCAAAATTCCCACATCCCTTCCAGGTCATAGTTTAAAAGGGAAAATTAGGGGAGTCTAGCCTCCTGGTATCAGAAGTCAACACGTACAGAAGACTAACTCTCTCAATTCCTGGAGCTTCCAGCTCTCTGTTCCCCTATTCTCAAATCTGGCTGTCTCCTACAAGTGACCTAGTAGTTAAACTGATCAACACAATTTTAAAAGAAACTAGGCAGACCAATTTCAATTCCACTTTTAGGCTTAGTAAAACACAAGATGTTTAACCCCTAAAATGGCACACAGAAGTTGGGCACTTTTTGTCTGGTTCAGTGCTAAACAATCAATAGATTTAAATGGAGAAAAAGATGTTAAAATTGGCAAGGAAATTACACAGTAAAAGTGTAAGAATTAATTCCATACTTTCAGAGTGAAGGAAGGAAAAATAGCCTCTTCTCCAGTAATTTACTTAAAAACCAATGATTTTCTGTTAATGTAGATAAAGAAAGAATGCAAACTATCATTTGTGGTTTTTATATGACCAGCATCTGTGAAGTGATGACAAGACTAAAGCCACTCATTTGTTTTGCATGGTAACCTATAATGGAATGTGGATACAATCTTAACAAAGTAGAACTGCCTCTTAAAAGAAGAGGAGGAGGTGAGCTGAGCTGAATGCAACATCAAGAACCTTTGTAAGCAGATGACTCATAGGTGACGTGGGATGGAGCTCCCAGGGTTTCAACACTGCTGCAATGACATAAACTCTCTTGCTCCAGAGGCTCTGGGCCTAATTATTTTTGGGACTTGAGAATGAAGCTTTTATGGTATGTGAATATTTAATTGACCCTATAAAAGAAAAACATACTTTCTCCCTCCTTGAAGTCTCAGCTAGCCAGCTGTATGCTAATTGAAATCTAACAAATACCTGAAAAACATAATGCTTTGTACAGACTGATATTTTTGACAATTACATAAAATGGAATGCAGTATATAACTTTCCCAATTGATTTGCAGCAGTTTAATTCCCTTGTATAATAAATAGCATCCCAGAGCAAAGATGTGGATTGACGCACCATAGAAATGAGCTTGTGCGGGAACTGGCAGACATGGTTGGAGCACTCACTTGTGTAGTTGCTGTAGTCTCCTCCGTGGAGAGAGGATGCCATCTAGCACAGACCTGGAGAGCTGCAGCCAGCCCCCAGATGGTAAAAGCTCCACATTTTGTGGTCTAAAATAGGTCTATGAGTATGTGAGGCCAGTTTGTATACAGCGCAAAACAGTGTCCACTTATTGCAAAGGGAATTCTGCTCATGAAATGGTTACTGGGTCACAGAACATATCCATTACTTATATTTCAAGTTCCACAATCCTCACATGCTTTAGGATCCGACTGGAATACCAAGGAGTCCACTCCCCTTCAGACTAAATCTGACTTCTCTGTGTTTTGGGGGAGGTAGGAGGAAAGTTACCCTGGAGAGACACTAGTTATTATTTGTCCTAGTACCTTAGAGCTGTTAGAACAAAATACCTTAGACTGTGTAATTTGTAAATAATAGAAATTTACTGCTTGTAGTTCTGAAGGCTGGGAAGTCCAAGATCAAGATACGAGCAGATTCAGAGTCTCCGGAGAGTTCTCTGCTTCATAGGTGGCTCCTTGTTGTTCACGTGGAAGGAAGAACAAAGGAGCTCCCTCGGGCCCATTTTATAAGGGCACTAATCCCCTTCATGAGTGCTCCAACCTCATGACCTAGCCAACTTCCAATGACCTCATCTCTTAATATACCAGGAGGGCCTGAATGGGGAAAAAAGGCAAGATCAAGAGTGCTCTACAAGGTGTCCTTCCAGGTGAGCAGATCCTGTAGTGCGGAGGAAGGAGAAGTATTGCAAAGAAGGGAAGTGGTTCCTGAGAGGTTCCTACGGAGCTAGGGGGGGTGATAAAATCTGTGAACAGAACAGCTCACATGCTGCTTTGTTTGCCTTGTTTGCACTGTAATTTCTGTCTATTATTTCTGAGCCTTTAGTTTAAAATGATTGCCAGTCTTAGCTTGCACTGGGGCATAAAGAGGAAGGTGTGGGACCATCCTAGGCCCCAGGGGCATTTATAAGAAGATCAGTAGTATCCCAGAGAAGCTCCTGGAACAAGAAGAAGAGGGGAGCTGAGAAGCCCAGAGCAGTCTTTGTAGTGGGAGTAGACTGGAAAGATTCTTCCAAGAGGTCCTGGGAATGGGGGCTGGTGAAAGTGTGGCTCACTTGATAAGCTGAGCAAGCAGTGGCTTTAGTTGTTAGACTTTGGAATATCAATGTTTGTGACATTTTTGGTAGTGGCAATGGACTCAATGTTTGTGCCCCACCTTGGCCAAATTCTTATTGAAATCCTAAGCCCCAATGTCATGGTATTGGGAGGTAGGACCTTTGAGAGAGAATTAAGTCATGATGAGCATTGAGCCTTCATGAACGGGATTAGTGCTCTTATAACAGGGACTCCAGGGAGCTCTCCCAACCTCTCCCCACCACGTAAGGATACAACAAGAAGTCAGCAATCTGCCACACTGAGGAGGGCCCTCACCAGCACTGCCCATGCTGTCTGCCCGACCTCAGATCTCCAGCCTCCAGACTATGAGAAACAAGTTTCTGTTATTTATAATCCACCTAGTGTATGCTACTTTGTGACAGCAGGCCGAACTAAGACAGCAGCCCAGCATGTCAAAGCAAAATCCAATTATGGAAGGCACCAGTATTTAATCATTTGTTACCTCCTTTCTTTGACATTTTTTTGAATGACTATTAAGTAAGAAGCATAATTAGGCATCATAGGAGACCACAAAGATGAGTAACATTTTTAAATTTCATTTTGAAAAAAATTTCTGTGAAGATGAAATCACATTATGTTGCCCTGGTTGGTCTCGAATTCCTAGCCTAAAATGAGTCTCCCACCTTAGCCTCCCAAAGTGCAGGCTTACAGGCATGAGCCACTGCACCCAGCTAAGCCCTTTCTTCTTCTTCTTCTTTTTTTTTTTGAGACTGAGTCTCACTTTGTTGCTCTTGGCAGAGTGCTGTGGCATCATAGCTCACAGCAACCTCCAACTCCTGGGCTCAAGCAATTCTTTTGCCTCAGCCTACTGAGTAGCTGGGATTATAGGCACCCACCGCAATGCCTGGCTTTTTTTTTAGACAGAACCTCAAGCTTTCACCCTGGGTAGAGTGCTGTGACATCACAGCTCACAGCAACCTCCAACTCCTGGGCTCAAGCGATTCTTCTGCCTCTGCCTCCCAAGTAGCTGGGACTACAGGTGCCCGCCACAACGCATGACTATTTTTTGGTTGCAGCTGTCTTTGTTGTTTGGCGGGCCCGGCCTGGATTAGAACCCGCCAGCTCAGGTGTATGTAGCTGGTGCCTTAGCCGCTTGAGCCACAGGTGCTGAGCCATGCCTGGCTATTTTTAGAGGTGAGGTCTCACTCTGGCTCAGACTGGTCTCAAACCTGGGAGCTCAGGTAATCCACCCGCCTTGGCCTCCCAAAGTGCTAGGATTATAGGCGTGAGCCCCTGTGCCCAGCAGCTTTTCATTTTTAGTGAAGACAGGGTCTCACTCTTGCTCAGGCTTGTCTCAAACTCCTGAGCTCAAGCAATCCACCCACCTCAGCCTCCCAGATAAACCCTTTTATTTATAAGCTTCCAGGTGCTCAAGATGAAAAAGTCACACATGGAGAAATTGGAATAGAAGACAGACCAACATAAGAAAGACTGCTGAAAGGAGAATATTTTAATTTGGATGAATATTTTAATTTAATATTTTATTTTAGTTTGGATGCAGTGTTGGCAAAATCCCCCAGAAACTCTACTTTTAATCACTGCAGAAGGAGTATAAACTGGCACAGTCTTTCTAGAAGGCAGTCTACCAATACATATCAAAAATCAAAAAAACGCGTATAACCCTTCGTCATAGCAGTTTCCACTTCGGAAAAAACAGCCCAAAGAAATAGATAAGAATGTGTGCAAAGATTTCACAAGGATGATAAAGATTATGTTATTGGTTATCATATGAAGAAAAGTTGAAACACAAATTTCCAAGAATAACAGATTGGCTAAGTGAATTATGGAACAACTCTTCAGTGGTATCCCTGCCAAAAATATTTAACCTGAATCTAATCATGAGGAAATATCAGACAAACCAACTGGGGGACATTCTGCAAATGAGCCAGACTGTGTTCCTTAAAAATGTCAAGGTTGGGCGGCGCCTGTGGCTCAAGGAGTAGGGTGCCAGCCCCGTGTGCTGTGAGTGGCAGGTTCAAGCCCAGCCCCAGCCAAAAAAAAAAACAACAAAAAAACTGCCAAGGTCAGGGAAGATAAAGAATGACTGACGAACTATCCCCCATTTAAAAGAGACTAAGGGGATAAGAAAACTAAACACCATGTGTGATTTTGGATTGGATCACGGGGAAGAGGGGGGCAGTGGGTGGCTAATATAAAGAACATTGATGGGGGCTGTGCGCAGGGGCTCACACCTATAATCCCAGCCCTCTGGGAGGCTGTTTGGCAGGAGGATCCCCCTGTTTGAGGCAGGAGGATCACTTGACTTGAAGAGTTCAACCCCAACCAATACCCATTTAACAGACAGATAAAGTGATTACAATTGTAAGTTTCCAGTTAGAGGAAACAAGGGCTGAGACAGAGAGTGGCAGAAACAGTCCCTGGGGAAGTCCTTTTGGTGAGGATGACAGCAAAGCCATGACCTAAGTGATGAGCAGGAGCTAGCTGGCTGTGAGTGGAAGGCAAGAGCATTTCAATCAAGAGGGCCACCTGTGCCCCAGTGAGGGGCAGGTGTTGGGAGGCAGACGTAGACCTACATGGCTGGAGCAGGAAAAGGGCAGAGGGACCCACAAGGAGATGTCTGGAAGGAGGGAGGCATGTGGACCTGCAGGCCCACAAGCCAGCTAGTGCCTTCTACAGATTTGGGCTTCCCTCCAATAAAATGAAAGCCAGATAAGATGACCTGGTTGGTGTTCTGAGGGCCCAAGAGGGGGTGGAGAAAGGGAAGCAGTCAGACCGGGGAGGCCTCAGGCTTGGATGTGTGCATTGCCCCAGATAAAGTTCCATGTACTGTTACGGAGACAAGCTGATGGGACCGAAAAGATGGCGCCACTCCACACCTAACAGCCTGGTTCCCAAGTCCAGTGTTTCCAGCCTGGAGTGCGTCACAGATACATATTTCCACCTAAGTCCTATGGTGGCTTTTTGCACTATGGTTTTTCTTGTGCTGTGTCTTAGTTTGGGTTCCACTAAACCAGAAGACAAGGATTCAAGTGCAAGTGGCTTATATGGGAAGTTAGATAAGGGCAGGCAGCCGGTAAAGCATGCATTAAGTTACTTCTGTGGATGATTAGGACTTTGTGGGGAAACTCTAGGAAGCACATACCTATTGTCCACCCAAGAGGCGAGGGCACTGGTATTTCTATACCAACACCCTCCACCCAGCCATTGCTGAGGGCTGCCCAGCGGGAGTGTTAATTCACTAGTATTTCTGCCTTTCTTCAGGGCCAGACACACTAAGCTTGTGCAGTTCTGAAGACAGGCCTTTGCACAGACGTGCGGCTCTGGCAGTTGGACATCTCTGGGGTCCAAAGAAGTGGCAGAGTCCCAGGGATACCAGAGAGATGTAAAAGAGCCAGCTGTATCCTATGCTGTTGTGCAGCTGTTGTTTACTTATAAAATATATCTCACATGGTAGAAGTAACCTAAACCTTTTTGACAGCCACCAAAGCCTCAGAAGCACTGTAAGAGGAACAGGGGAGAAATGATGCTGGCCAGGACAGAGGCACTGGCAAGAGGAGGGGGAGAAAAGACAGTGTGTCCTTTGGGTGCTGCCAGGTGATGAAAGACAGGGTATCACTGGGGTGCTGGTGGGCTGGGTGCTGGGGTAGGAGGGAAGGGTGGAAACTGGAGGGGGAAGAAGGTTTCCTACCCATCTCTAGGTCATAGCTGAGACCCTTTATAACAAAGACAGATTAACGAGAGAAAAGCACACATTTATTTAATGAGTCCAATTTCTGAAGCCTCCAGAAATGGAGACCAAAGAAACAGAGAGAGCTAGGTATTGTCATGCTTAGATTTGAAGACCAGACAGTTGGGCAGAAGTGCGATTAGACAAAGGAAATGTGATCGCCTAGAAATAAACACAGGGGAACTTGACCAGGCCTGTTTGTTCAGATTCTCCTCTCTAGAGATAAGGACATTCCTTCCTCTGGGTAGAAGGTGGGTGCCTCTGGAATGAGGGTCTTCTTCAGAGGAAGATCGGAGGATTCTTTTATGGCCTGCTTCAGAGGAGAAGGCGGAGAAGGTCAGAGAGTGACCTTCCTCTTTGGCTGTTTTCCAAATGCCACGGTGCCATGATTTGGGAATAGGTCATGCTGAACCCCATGGGAACCAAGAGGACTCCTCGTTTCTGGCTTGAATGGTGGTATGGATGGCAAAGCCATTTACTGACCAGGGGACATTTGGGGAAGGGGGCAGCAAGGAGCAGATTTGAGGCAAGAAAGCCAAGTTTGGTTTTTGTGCTGATTGAGTTTGGGTTTGTGCTGAATAAGTTTGAGGTGTGTAAAAGGCATCTGTGTGGCTGTATCAGCAGGCTGGCACTCAGAGGACAGGCCTACACTGGAGACACAGCTCTAAAAGAGGATCAGTTGCCAGGGTTAGGGGGAAAGGGCAAAGCACAGAGGATTTTTAGGGCAGTGAACCTATTCTGTAGCTACAATAGCAGATACATGTCCTTACACATCAGTCAAAACCCACAGAATGTACAACACCAAACCCTAATGTAAACGACAGACTTGGGCAGGCAGTGGCTTATGGATGTATACTCATTAATTGTAACAAATACACCACTGTGGTGTGGGGTGTTGATGGTGGGGGAGGGTTCAGGGAAGGGGCTGTAGGAGAACTCTCTGTATTTTGTTCAATTTTGCTATGAAGTGAAACTGCTCTAAAAAATAAAGTCTGTTTAAAACACGCAGGGAGATAGACAACAAGGATAGGGAGAAGGAAGGCCCAGAAGTAGAAAGACAAGGGGTGGGATCAGTGAGCAGAGAAGGGACCTTAGGGAAAGGATCTCACTGAGGCCTGGCGTGTGGGTGCTTCATAATAAGCCTATGTGGTGAGGGTTTTTACGCGGAGACACTCAGGCTCTGAGAGGGGAAAGAATCCATGGGAGTTTGGATGGAGGCAACTCAACTCCTTCCATTACTCCAGCACCTGCTTTGGAGCAGCACAAGGTCATCCTGGAGAATGCTGGGGGAAGGATCACAAGAGAAGCCTCAGCCAGGAGACAGGACTCAGTTCCAAGACTTCCCTTTCCCTGAAACCAGGAGAGAAGAGTCTAGGGCTCCTCTCCAATGGCATAAAAGGTGGCGGGGGGGTGGGGGTGGGGGGGGTGCGCGGAAGGAATTAATGTTTGTTTTTTTTTTTTTTTTTGCCATGGAAAGAGAAAGAACTCAGTAAAACCCAGAGCAATGCTTGCCATCTCTAATTGTAGCCCCAGCTACCAGAATGTTAACTTGCGGTTCCAGGGAGGTATTTTCCTAATCATCATAAAAAGAAGCATATATCTTTTCATTTGTCTTCCCCTCAACTAGGTCCAAATTTTTTTCTTTGGACTTTCCAGACCCAAAAGGGAGAATTTCAGTTCTTTTCTATTCTTTTGGTAATGAGGACAAGGCCAGTTTGTCTTTTTCTTTTAGGGGAACAATTTGTATCCTTGTTGTGACAGCTCAAGAAAGGCGAATAAAATGATGTTTCTTTCTCGGAATGCATGTGGAAAGAACGTTTTGGCTACCCTGCCAGCTGCTGCTTATTCATTCATTTGACAACCTTCTGAATAGTCGCTACACACCAGGAGCCAACATATCCATTGGGACTACAGAGATGAGTAAGACGTTGAGTTCACAGCTGGGTAAGACCCAGACAAGACAACAGAAGATTCCACTGCCGCAGGACAGGAGCCAGGAGCAGGATGAGTGAGAAGGGCAAGTATGCAGTCCTTCCTAGGCACCTGGGAGGGTCACTAACCAGGATGGATGGGGAAGGTGGTCAGCGAAGACTCTGCCAAATAGCTGTTCATCCCTTGGTACAGTGCAGTGGTTCCATGGCTCACAGCAACCTCAAACTCTTGGGCTCAGGTGATCCTCTTGCCTCAGCCTCCCAAGTAGCTGGGACTAAAGGCACCTGTCAGAATGTCCTCTAATTTTTCTATTTTTAGTAGAGATGGGGTCTTGCTCTTGCTCAGGCTGATCTCAAACTCTTTTTTTTTTTTTTTTTTTTTTTGAGACAGAGTCTCACTTTATCATCCCACGGTAGAGTGCTCTGGCATCATAGCTCACAGCAACCTCAAACTCCTGGGCTTAAGAGATTCCCTTGCCTCATCCTCCCAAGTAGCTGGGACTACAGGCACTGCCACAATGCCCCTTTAGAGATGAGGTCTCGCTCTGGCTCAGGCTGGTCTCAAACCTGTGAGCTCAGGCAATCCACCTGCCTCGGCTTCCCAAGTGCTGGGATGACAGGCGCGAGCCACTGCGCCCGGCAGGTCTCTAACTCTTGAGTTCAAGCAATCCATCTGCCTCTGCCTCCAGAGTAGCACCTCCTGAGTAGCTGGCACTACAGGCATGAGCCATCATGCCCTGCCTCCTAAGGCTAATATTGGTGTCCAAAACCCAATCATGGTTACCTTTTGTTGGAATGAATAAATGGGGAACTCTGCCAGTCCTTCCAGGGATGTCACTCACCACAGATGAGTTGGAGGCCACTTGTTTGCAATTCTTAACAAGCCATTGGAAAACTCTCGTATGAAATTCCTTTGGGCCTCTGGGCCAGAGTCTAGCATATTTCATTCCTTTTAGGAGAAGTAGCAGCAATCAGCAGACCAGGGGACCTACACAGACATGGGCATAGGAACACCTGTGTGACTTGAGGTAAGTATGTAGCCACAGGCAACTGCTCCAGATTCCTGTTTGGTTGAGAAGCGATAAGCAGTGAAATTTCATCTCCAATAGCACAAAGCCCTGGGAACTGGGCGCTCTGCTTGGTGCGAGGCAAACAGTGAAGTTTGTGGAGCATGTCTAGAAGGGCCGTGTGAAGAATGACGGTTGAATGCTTGAGATTTACAGAGGAAAAAATTACAAAATGTCCTACCTTGATTTACATTAAGGGAAAAAAGCAAAAAGATACCTACAAGGCAGTGTGTATTTAAGATAAAAATTAGCAAGCTACTTGATTCCATTTTAATGATGATCCTAGTTACAATCCTCCAAAGATACAAGTCAGATAGCTATCAAAAGCTCCTCTTTCCAGGCTTAAGGAACAAGAGCATGCTTGTGTTCTCTGAGCACGTGACCACCATCACAATGGAAATTAAAGCTCTGTTCCTGACTTAGAGAAAATAGTAAGGGATTAAACTGAGCCATCCTCTACCTAGAATTCTTCTGATATTGGTATCCATTGCAAGACTGATGGCCATGTGGTCAAGGGTTAAGTTATTTGTAGCCAAAAGAAAGTTTTATTTCTATAAAACTAATTGGCTCATATTTGAGGTCATCTTTGGTCTCAACCCGACCAGTTGGCCAGCCCAGATAATTGTTAATGGTGCTTTCTTTACATTTTTCAGTGTACTTCCATGCCATTACAAAGGAAATTTGAATTATCTAAAAAAAAAAGATAAAAATTAAACTATATTTTTAAAAGTATATTAGAGGCTTGACGCCTGTGGCTCAAGCCACTAGGTGCTAGCCACATACATCTGAGCTGGCAGGTTCGAATCCAGCCTGGGCCCACCAAACAGCGACGGTTACAAACAAAAAATAGCCGGGCGTTATGGCAGGCTCCTGTAGTCCCAGGAGGACTTGGGAGGCAGAGGCAAGAGAATCACTTGACCCCAGGAGTTGGAGGTTGCTGTGAGCTGTGATGCCACGACACTCTACCCAGGGCAACAGCTTAAGTAAGGCTCTGTCTCAAAAAAAAAAAAAAAAAAAAAAAGTATATTAGAAATGTCAGGTGCAAATTAGTACAATGGAAGTTCACTCATTTCATCTCACAAGGAGAATTTTTTTCAAATCATGCCAAACTATTGGACACCAACCGAGCAGGAAACTAACATCTGCATTAATCATAGGAGCAGTCAAGATCTCTTTTCTTTTTTTTTCAGAGTCTCACTCTGTCACGTGGGTAGAATGCCATGGGGTCAGCCTAGCTCACAGCAACCTCAAACTTGTGGGCTCAAGAGATCCTCTTGCCTCAGCCTCCTGTGTAGCCAGGACTACAGGCACCTGCCACAATGCCCAGCTAGTTTTTCTGTTTTTAGTAGAGATGGGGTCTCACTTCTGCTCAGGCTGGTCTCGAACATCTGAGCTTAAGCAATTCACCTGCTTCAGTCTCTCAGAGCGCTAGTCAAGAGCCACTCTACCTGGCTAAGATGTCTTTTCTTAATAGCTTTAAAAGTAAAAAAATAAAATAAAATAAAATGGCTAGGGTTCCTGAGTAAAAGCAAGATCAGGGAGCAGGAGGCTTGAGGAAGAGAAGATTAAACTGCAGTGAGCAGGGAGTTACCTGGTATTTTCCTTTCCCTGCCTCCATGTCCCTTTAGCTTCCAGAAGAGCCTAATTTGAGGCTACTCAAGGATCACTGTTTGCCCAAAGCTTCACCCCTCACTCCTGAATGAAAGGAGAAAAAGGGACTTTAGCACTTTGAAAAAAATAAAGAGTATCAGAGCCTGTGCCCATTGTCTGCTTATGGGCAAAGTCACACATTCATGTAACATTTTCTCTGTGCCTAAAACCCCCTAAGCATTTTGCATTATTATCTCACACAGCTGAGGCTTTCAGGCAGCTCCCGTCATTATTCTCATTTTGCAGCAGGGAAACTGAGGTGTAGGAAAAGTGAAGTAACTGGCCACAGGGGATTCCCTGATCTCTGAGACACAGGCAGTACCTTCCAAAACCATAAGTGACAGGCCAAGGGTTTAATCCCATGTCCTGCTAGCTCGAGAGCTTGTGCCCTGACCACTAGTTTCCCACTGGAGGTGATTCTGTTCCCAGGGCACACTTAGAAATATTTAGAGACATTTTTGGTTGTCATACCTGAGTGCCTTCCTCCCGCAAGCTCTGCAGGAAGACAGGAGCAGACAGACCCTTGAGAGGGGAAAGGGGGCTGAAAGTAGAGGAGGCACAGTCAGGCAAGTGTCCAGGGTGGTGAATTTCACTTGCAAGGACAGACCCACTAGAACTGCTCACAGGGGCAGAGGACACTGCATGAAAGGAGCACACCCTCATCCAGTGTCTCTCTGAAGGACAAACAGCCAGCACGCCCCAGGCTCTGACCCAGCCCACATGTTCAGCTCCACCTCCTATTTATTACATCCCGTCAAGCACCTGACACTCCAACAAATAATGCAGGAGGTGGCACAACATCTGATGAAGGATGGGGCTGTGCAATCAGCTCTCATGGATGGCATTAATCCTGGCTCCCTCCCTTTCCACCTGTGAGTCTTTGGGCAAATTGTCAAACTTCCTCAAGCCTCAATAATCTTTTTTTTGAGACAGAGTCCCACTCTGTCACTGTAGGTAGGGTGCCATGGTGTCATAGCACACAACAACCTCCAACTCTTGGGCTCAAGCAATCCTCTTGCCTCAGCCTCCCAAGTAAGTGGGACTGCAGATGCCAGCCACATGTCCAGGTAGTTTTTCTATATTTTTAGTAGAGACAGGTTCTCCCTCTTGAGCAGGCTGGTCTTGAACTTCTGAGCTCAAGCAATCCACCCACCTCAGCCTCCCAGAGTGCTGGAATTACATGTGTCAGACGTGGAGCCCAGCCAAGCCTCAGTATTGTTTTTTTGTTTTTTTGTTTTTCTTAGAGACAGAGTCTCACTTTATCGCCCTGGGTAGAGTGCCGTGGTGTCACACAGCTTACAGCAACCTCCAACTCCTGGGCTTAGGCAATTCTCTTGCCTCAGCCTCCCGAGTAGCTGGGACTATACAGGTGCCCACCACAACACCCTACTATTTTTTTTGCTGCAGTTTGGCCAGGGCCGGGTTTGAACCTGCCACCCTCAGTATATGGGGCCAGTTCCCTACTCACTGAGCCACAAGCACCACCCAAGCCTCAGTATTGTTAACTATGAAATGAGAATAATGAATTAAAAGCAGTACCTGTGTGTGTGAAGATCACATCAGATACTACATTCAGCCCAGAACTTGGCTCCAGGGTATGTGCTCAATAAATGTTCACTGAAAATAATAATGAGCCAAAAGGACAAAAGTCACTGATCACGGCTACCTGCCATCTTCCCCTTCGCCTTCCCCCATCTGCCCTCCACAAGCAGCAGAATAGATTTCCCTGGGAATAGAATAGGTTTCCCTGGGAAGTCCCACTTGTTCTCTTTCTCTGATCTCTCATAGCATTCTGCTTGGACTTCTTGTTTACTTAGTATAACAAACACTACATGCCTCCTGCTGACTGTGTAAATGCTTTTAAAATATTAATGCACTTATTCCTCACAATAACCCTTGGGGGAAAGTATTAACATCATTTCCATTTTACAGATGAGAAAATGTGCAGAGTTAACTCGGCCAAGGCCCCACACATGCCTGTATGTGACAGAGCTGGTGTTTGAACCCTGGCTGACCACACACGACCACTGTGCTTCTTTCATGCCCCCTTCAGATGTTGAATCTTGGGGCTGGCACAGTGGCTCGTGTCTGTAGTCCCAGAAATGCACCCCATACTGAAGGCAGCAGGAAGAAGATGGGCTTCATTGAAGAAAGAAAGTGATGTTACCTTTAAGCATAAAGAGGCCCCAGCCAATGAGCTAGGACTAGTTAATGCATCTGAACTTTAAAATGAAGCCAAGATGAGCAAGGTTAAATTACGAGGGAAGTCCACTCTGCTGTGTTGCCTTGCTTTGCACCATGCTGTACATCTTCACTAAATGAAGTGCTTGCTTCAAAGTACCATGCTCACCACTGAGCACTTGGTATTACTAATAAGCAAACTGCCTGTGTATTCAGGCTAAACAATATGTGCTTATGATAGGACAGAGAGGCTCCCTCCAGAATCCTAGGAAGAGAGAAGAGGTGGGCAGCAAAGGACAGTGGGTATAGGGACAAGCAAAAGCTACCCCCTTGGCTTGACTTTGGTCCCTCCTCCCCATTTTTGATTTGAGCTACAGCAGCTAAGTATAGGGAGAAAACAAGAAGGCTGGAGTGTGGGATGTTGTCTCGTAAGATGGCTGGTGAATGGGTGGCGCCTGTGCCTCAAGAAGTTGGGTGCCGGCCCTGTATACCAGAAGTGGCGGGTTCAAACTCGGCCCCAAGCAAAAACTGCAAAAATCAAAACAAAGATGGCTGGTGAAATGGTGCTGAGCCTAAACTCCAAGCCAGCTGCACACTCTGCTCAGTCAAGAGTAAGGGCAAGTTCCAAGTTCTAGTCCTACCTCTGCTTCTAGCTAGTGAGGCGACTTTGAGAAGGTCTCTCCACCTCCCAAACTTGCAGTTATTTTGTCTATTAAATCTGTAGGCTAGACAGCACATGATTTTGTTATTGCTTGTCCTTATTTCTTCCTTTTAAAAAAACAAGATGAAATTCACATAACATAAAATTAACCAATTTGAAGTGTACAATTCAGTAGTACTTAGTAAACTCACAACGTTGTACAGCCACTACTTTCAAAACATTTTTATCACCCCAAGAGATAATCCCCTGCTGTTAAACAGTTAGTTCCTGGCTGGGCGAGGTGTCTCACGCCTGTAATCCCAGCACTCTGAAGGTCAAAGCAGGAGGATTGCTTGAGCTCACGAGTTCGAGACCAGCCTGAGCAAGAGTGAGACTATGTCTCTACTAAAAATAGAAAAACTAGCCAGGCATTGTGGTGGGTGCCTATAGTCCAGGCTACTTGGGAGGCTGAGGCAAAGAGGATCTCTTGAACCCAAGAGTTTGAGGTTGCTGTGGGCTGTGATGCCATAGCACTCTACCCAGGGTGACAGAGTGAGACTCAATAAAATAAGTAAACAGTCCTCATCCCCCTCGTGCTCCTTTCCGCTGGCAACACTTGATTTGCTTTGTGTCTGTGTGGATTTGCCTATGCTGGATACTTCATACAATATGAAAGAAAACATACAATATGTGTCTTTTTGTATCTGGCTTCTTTCACTTAGTAACATTTTCAAGGTTCATTCATATTGGAGCACATTCATTCCTTTTTATAGGTGAATAATATTTCACTATGAAGTATAGTATGATTTTGAGTTCCTAAATTATGATCTTCTATTCAGTTATTTATTTATTTATTGAGACAGTCTCACTCAATCGCCCTGGGTTGGAGTGCTCTGGTATTGTAACTCACAGCAACCTCAACTCTTGGGCTCAAGAGATCCCCTTGCCTCAGCCTCCCAAGTAGCTAGGACTATAGGCACCCATCACAACTCCTGGCTAGTTTTAGAGATGGGGGTCTGCTCTTGCTCAGGCTGGTCTCAAACTCCTGAGCTCAGGCAACCCACCCATGTTGGCCCCCCAGAGTGCTAAGGTTACAGACATGAGCCACCTTGTCCAGCCATCTGCTGAACACTCACACCTAACAAACATGGATTAAACGTGAGGCAGGTGCTGAGGGGAAATGGTTGGGCGGTATTTAGGTGATAAGCACACTTGAGACACTAAGTTGGTAATGGAATGAATAGTGGTTTGGGAAATACCTACTTGGAGATTGCAATTTATCACATTTACTGTAAAGCCACTGTGTGAATTTTATCTATGTTTGATGTACTTGCTTCAAAGTACCATGTTTACCACTGAGCACTTGGCTTTAAGTAAACAAATTCTAAATTTCTCACTATTCTCCCAATTTGGGGAAGAGTTCAAAAGTGAAGACCACACAATAAAGCTTTGAGGTGTCTGACCCGATTAGCTTATTAACGGACTAAAACTATGTTAATAATAATATAATTTAAGCCAGAAGGCTTTACGGAGGCCAAAATAGGAAAGGGATCCTTTCTCAGAAATGGTAGTAACAGTAATCCGCACAAGGGCAACAAAAAGACAGTAGGAAATATGGAAATACTTAGTTCCTCCCCTGGATTAGTTATTCTTAGTTTGGGCGACAAGTAGTTAGACAAAACGTCGTTTTCCCAGGCATTCAGCCCTAAAGGAAACGTCTCGCTCGGGGAGGACAGCAAAGGCGGGGAGGCGTGGCTCTCACAAGCCCCTCCCCCCGTAGGCCCCGCCTGCCTGCGTCTCCGACCTCCTGGTGACTCCCGCGCACACTGAAGATGGCGGCAGCTATGGGCAGGTTGCTCCGGGGCTCGGTGAGTGGCTGTTGTGTGGGGACAGGCGTGTAGATTCCTCGGTGTCTCCAGGAACGTGCTTTCCAGACAGACCCCGCTTCGGGCCTCGGGCCATTCGCCCCTCCTGGAGGGTGTCAGCGGGTAACGGACCCAGAGGCCTCCTCCCGGGCAAGCTCCTTGCGCCTGCGCAGAACCGCCCTTTTCCCTCTTGCCTCCTTGCGGTCTGTTCCCCAAGTCCCTACTTGCTGTGAGCCTCCGGTCCCCAGCCCTTTTCCACCTAAGCATACAGTCCTGGCCCCGCCTTGTCACCGACTCTATGATTTTTTACTTAAGATGAAAGAATGATGCCTATATATCAAGGCATTGCTGTCAACAGCCAGTTAAATGATGGATGGAAATGTGCAAAGTGCTAAAGTAGCAAAAGGAGTCGTTTCTGGTCTCCATTTACAACCCTCCCCTTTCCCCGTGTGTGTCCGTCTTTGCCCTTATTTCCTGCTTTTCTCCTGGCAAAGCCCAGTGCTGTCTTGCTACCCACCTTTTTCATCAACGCAGGCCCTTCTTTTTCCTGAGTCATTAAAGTTGATCAAACATTTCCCTTGAGCCCTGTCCAGACTTTCCCAGAGGTTGAACTTTGCTCTACTTATTTACTTGGTGGGGCTGGAGGCCTTGTCTTTTCTAAGAAGGCCTTGGCATAGTAGAACATGCTGAGCACATAGGGCCGAGAAAGGGCTTACATACACAGGGCCTGGTTTTTGAACCCTGTATTGCTTTTAAAAGCATAGAGTTTTTGATTGTTCAGTCTTTGTGTTCTTATAGTTCCCCTCCACCTTCCAGTCAGCAGAGGAGTGGAAGCAGAAGGGAATGTTAAGAACATGAAAATCCCTTCAATGCACCTAGAAGTTTTGTGTTTGGTATTTGGTTCATGGGGACAGCTGCAGCAACCATTGGCATGATGCCCTTTCAGTGGGAGCAGCCTTCCTTAACTGTCCAGGAAAACTTTCTAATTCAAATTGTTTCTCTTTCCAGGTTGCTCGACATGTGAATGCCATCCCTTGGAGCATTTCTGCTCCTACAGCCCTTAGGCCTGCCACTTGTGGAAGAACGCATTTGACAAACGTATTGTGGTCTGGTTCTAGTCCAGCCTTTAGCACCAGTAAGTGTTATTTATGCCTAAGTTGGGCCCAGGTAAAGGAAACTCAAATCATCATCTTTAGATAGGGGCTGGCTTTACATTAGACTCACCAGCTTTTAAAAACATTGCACTGACCCAGTCCCATCCCCAACAATTTAATCAATCTCAGGGGTGAGACCAGAATATCAGTATTTTTTAAAAGCTCACTGGATAATTCTAATGTGCAGGCAGGGGTGAGAATCATTAGGGCAAACTGCCCTTGTCACATTTTCATTTTGGTTATCAGAGCTTTTAAGCTTCTAGGTTGAGGAGCATGGGGTGGGGGAATTCAGATGCCTTCTGGGCCTGCTGTGAATGAGGGGGTGTGAGTGGTGGGCAACCTGTGGGGACTTAAGAATGTAGCTGCTTTAAGATTCAAACCTATCTGTCTATTTCACCTAGCCTCGTAGGAGCCAGAACCATCTAATGGAATCCTCCATGATCTGAGTGAAGCTTAGCTGTTCTCTAGGATACAAGCTTTGCCAAGCTCAGCCTCCTTTAGATTTGTCTAGTCTTTGAAAAAGCATTAATGGTTTAGGGGGGTATACTTCAGCAAAACCTTCATTTGTCAGTGGAATGTTCTAAGACGTTTCTCACATTTTTACTACCTTAAAGCTTTAAAATATTTCTAATAGTGACTTGATGCTATAGGTTAAAACTTTCCTCCACTAGTCCCAAATCTTCATCCCAGCAGTTCACCCTGTTTCTGTTCATGGCTGTCCCAGGCATTTTGACATTGGATATCCTTTGTCCCTCATTCCCAGGTAGAAGCAAGTCTTCTCCAGTTTTGACACATCTTCATCCAATCCTGCCTCTTCTTTCTGCCACACTCCTCCCCTCCATACCTCTTAGTGAGATCACTAAAATCACCTCCTAACATATGTCCCCTCTTCTTGCTCCTCTTACCCTCCTCCCAGACTATCTAACTAAAACAGCTGCCTTCTCTTTTATCCCCTACATGAAACCTGTCATGATTCCCTGTTACCTCTCCTGTTAAGAGCAGACTTGGCAGCCTGGTGTTTAAGGACCGCTGAAGCATGGCCTTCAGCATTTGCTGCCAGCTTCTCCCTGTGAGATTGCCACAGGCATATGCCCTGTTCCTTCCTGCCTGCCACTTCCTTCTTCCCATGTGCTCTGTCCCATCTAGACTTGACAAAATCTGAACCATGTTTAGAATCCATGTCTTCCTTAATTCTATCCTAATTCCATCCATACTTTTAATTTTCATAGTGCCTTGAATTGAATTTGTGTGCTATCTGGAACTATCAGGCTGGGCACAGTGGCTCATGCCTATAATCCTAGCACTCTGGGAGGCTGAGGCAGGTGGATTGCACTGAGTTCACAGGTTCGAGACCAGTATGAGCAAGATCCTGTCTTTAAAAATAGTTGGGCATTGTGGTGGGTGCCTGTAGTCCCAGCTACTTGGGAGGCTGAGGCAAGAGAATCACTTGAGCCCACGAGTTTGAGGTTGCTGTGAGTTATGACACCATGGCACTCTACCAAGGGCAACAAAGTGAGACTCTGTCTGAAAAAGAAAAAAAAATAAAGGTGTAATTTGTCGGGCCGCACCCTTAGCTTAGTGGGTAGGGCGCCAGCCACATATACCAAGGCTGACGGGTGCTAACCAGCCTGGGCCAGATAAAACAACAATGACAACTGCAAAAAAAAAAAAAAAATAGCCAGGCGTTGAGGTGGGTGACTATAGTCCCAGCTACTTAGGAGGCTAAGGCAAGAGAATCTCTTAAGCCCAAGAGTTTGAGGTTGCTGTGAGCTGTGACGCCATGGCACTCTACCCAAGGCAACAGCTTGAGACTCTGACTCAAAGAAAAAACTGTAGAAGGAGAGGTTATAGTACAGTTGGCCCCCTATCTCTGTTGTGAGTTTCTCATCATGGGTTTAACCAACCACAGATCAAAAATATTCTGGGGAAAAAAAAAGGGTGATTATAGGCACCGCCTGTGGCTTAGTGAGTAGGGCGCCGGCCCCATATACCAAGGGGCCCCAGCCAAACTGCAACAAAAAATAGCCGGGTGTTGTGGTGGGCACCTGTAGTTCCAGCTACTTAGGGGGCTGAGGCAAGAGAATTGCCTAAGCCCAGGAGTTAGAGGTTACTGTGAGCTGTGTGACACCACAGCTCTCTACCAGAGGCGTTAAAGTGAGACTCTGTCTCTTAAAAAAAAAAAAAAAAAAAGGGTGATTATGTCTGTCCTGAACATGTACAGACTTTTTGCTTGTCATTATTCCCTAAGCGATACAATGTAACAAGTATTTACATAGCAATCACATTATATATATTAGGTATTATAAATAATCTAGAGATATGCATAAGGTTATATGTAAATACTATTTGGCAGAGCTCTTGAAACCCCCTCCCCATGAGTATCAAGAGATGCTGTACCTAAGACAGAGTTGAACTGAATTTTTAATTGACTCATACTACTAATTAATTATAATGAGAAGTTTAAATAAAATCAAATACATGTGTAATGTAGCAAATGATAAACTACATATGTGGGTGGGTTTTTTCCAGGTTCCTCATACCATGCACCTGCTGTCACCCAGCATGCACCCTATTTTAAAGGTACTGCCGTTGTCAATGGGGAGTTCAAAGACCTAAGCCTTGATGACTTCAAGGGAAAATATTTGGTGCTTTTCTTCTATCCTTTGGATT